>CAUYQV010172936.1:0-18871 GCA_963574575.1 Galagoides demidoff | reverse complement strand
GCCTCAACCTCCTGAGTAGCTGGACTACAGATGCCCACCAAAATGCCCAGCTAATTTTTCTATTTTTTTTTTTGAGACAGAGCCTCAAGCTGTCACCCTGGGTAGAGTGCCATAGCATCACAGCTCACAGCAACCTCCAACTCCTGGGCTCAAGCAAGTCTCCTGCCTCTGCCTCCCAAGTAGCTGGGACCACAGGTGCCTGCCACGATGCCTGGCTATATTTTGGTTGCAGCTGTCATTGTTGGTTGGCAGGCCGAGGCTGGATTTGAACCCGCCACTTTAGGTGTATGTGGCTGGCACCTTAGCCACTTGAGCCACAGGCACCAAGCCTAATTTTTCTATTTTTAATAGAGATAGGATCTTTAGGCTGGTCTCAACTTCTGACCTCAAGTGATCCTTCCACCACAGCCTCCCAGAATCCCAAGATTCCAGATGTGACCCACCCACCATACTTGGTCTCCTCCTTTGTTTCCATTTTTAAATTTTCAAAATTTATTTTAGATTCTTGGCTTAAGCTGGTTTGATTGGGTTTCTGGCACTTGCAACCTAAGATGGTTGGCTAATATACCTATCAACAGATGCATATAGGTGTTGTCTTTTTAACATGCTTAGTGAATTCTCCTTCACACATCTATTTATCAATACTTTTTGACTGCCTACCATGTGCCAGGCAAAATTCTGAGTGCAAATATATGTGTCATCCTGGGTTTGGTTTCCTGGGGTTATATTTTATGGTGGTTCCATACAGTGCAAAGCCCTATATGTGAACCAATGTGTGCACCATTTCCAGCTCCACCCTCTCCAGTTCCTCATCAAATGACAGGGTGTGAATACAGGAACTTATGCCCAGGAATTTAACTCTCAATGATACTAACAAAATAACATAGTCTACTTATACACTGACCTTCCAGATAATATCAGTTCATGTTATTAGATAGTGGGCTCAATGTTTTTAAACATCTTGTTTCATTTTGCTTTCACAACAACTCTCTGAGGTGTATTTTGTTATCTCCTTTTTACAAATAAAAGTCTGAAGCTCAGGAAGTTAATGTGACTTGCTGAATCTACAACCAGTCTGTCTAAATCCAGGTGGAGGTATCTTTTTTGTTTTGCTTAATACAACGTTTTTGTTGTTGTTGAGACAGAATTTCACTCTGTTGCCCTGGCTAGACTGCAGTGTAACATCACAGCCCACAGCAACCTCAAACTCCTGGGCTTAAGTGATCCTCTTGCCTCAACCTCCTGAGTAGCTGGGACTACAGGTGCACACCACAATGCACAGCTTACTTCTTCCATTTCTAGTAGAGATAGGTGTCTCACTCTGGCTTAGCCTGGTCTTAGACTCCTGAGCTCAGGCAATCCTCCTGCCTTGACCTCCCCGAGTGCTGGGATTACAGGTGTGAGCCACCACACCTGGCCTACAACTTCTTTTCTGTATGTCAGAGCCATAAATGTTGCTGACTTCATCATAAAGCCCCTGCCTCTGTCTCATCTCCTCCTGTTCCTATATTAGTCTACATGGACTGCCATAACAAAATGCCTCAGACTAGGGGACTTAAACAACAGCAATTTATTTTCCCACAACTTTGGAGGCTGAAGTCTAAGATCAAAGCATAGCCAGCTTAGTTTCTCCTGAGACTGTTCTTGTCTTGCAGATGCTGCTTCCTCACTGTCCTTATTTGGTCTTTTCTTGGTGCATGTGGATCTCTGGTGTCCCTTTTCTTATAGGAACTGACCCTGTTGGATTAGGATGCACCCCTAGGACCTTGTTTGACCTTAATCACTTCTTCAAAAACCCTATCTCCAAATGCAGTCAGTCACATTGAGATATACTGGGGGTTACCTTTGATTTTGTTTTTTTGAGATAGCATCTCACTCTGATGCCCTGAGTAGCATGCCATGGCATCACAGCTCACAGCAACCTCAAATTCATGGGCTCAAGTGATCCTTTTGCCTCAACCTCTTAAGTATCTGGGACTACAGGCACATGTCACAACACCTGACAAATTTTCCTATTTTTTAGTAGAGATGGAGTCTCCCTCTTGCTCAAGTTGGTCTCAAACTCCTGAGCTCAAGCAATTCACATGCCTTGGCTTCCCAGAATGCTAGGATTACAGGCATGAGTCACTGCATGTGGCCATGGGGATTACTTTAATATGCGAATTTGAGGGAAACACATTAGGCATCAAAGATATAGTGGTCCTAGTCCCAAGGAGGCTTCAACAATCTCTGGGTGAGGTGATGCTTCACAGATAGGCAGTACTCTCCTACCCTAACCCTCTGTGCAAGCTCTCTGCACCTGCCCCATCCTCATTGCAGGGCATTCAGGTCTCTCTCAGCTCCCATTCAGAGCTAATTCTATATCTGCTATGCACAAGATCCCAGGGCTGTCAGTCCATCAGTGACCACAAATCACTCTCCACTGGTTCTGTCCCCTTCACCTATCAACATCTCCCTACTGTTCTTCCCCCAGAATAGTTCTAGGCCCAGGTGGCCATTGCCCTCCCATTTCTCCCTTCAGAGCCAAAACTTTCAGAATGACTGTCTCTAATTGCTGCCTCTGTGTCCTTATCATCTACTCGCCTCTGGACACACTGCAGCCTGGTATTCTCTCTCATCATTCCCCTAAACCTTCTATGGCTCCTGATAGGAAGCTATAGGGAGAGCTTGTTATCCTTATCTTGACCTTTAAGAAGCATTGGGCACTATTTACTCTCCCCTGGCAAATTCACACACACCCAGAGTTCAGCTCCCAAGTGTATACTTGCTGTTGGTAACCCTGTCATCGGCTTGGTTTCTCATCACCCCAGCTGCTTGTAGCCTTTGCATACATCAAGTGCTCAATGATTGCCCATTAAGTCAAACCAAAATGCCATCAAGATAGCATTTTGAGTAATGTTGCTCAAGAACATTACTGCCTCCTTTCTGAAAAAGATTTTGGCCATGTGTATCCAAAGCTTTAAAACAAATTGCAAATTAGATCTACAGAGGATTGACAAGTAATGCAGACACATAATAGAGTGGGCCAGATGTAAAAAAGCAACTTATTTGAGGCTAAGGATGATGTGCAGCTGACACATAGGGACAGGAGAGGTGACAAAAGACTAGAGACTGAGGAACCAGGATGGTAGGTGCCCTATCCCAGGGTGGGGGGTGTCTCCACTCCCCTTTAGCTGGTAGACTTCTATGGGGGAAGGCAAGCCTTACATTGCCTGATCTTCTAGCAAAATAAGCCAATAATACCAAAATAAGCTAAATAAATTTTATTTAAAATGTCCTAATTTTTGAAATATTGCAACCAGGCTCTGTGCCTGTAGCTCAAGCAGCTAAGGCACCAGTCACATACACCAGAGTTGGCGAGTTTGAATCCAGCCTGGGCCTGCCAAAAAACAGTGACAACTGCAACCAAAAAAATAGCCGGGCGCTGTGGCGGGTGCCTGTAGTACCAGCTACTTGGGAGGCTGAGGCAAGAGAATTGCTTAAGCCCAGAAATTGGAGGTTGCTGTGAGCTGTGATGCCGCTGCACTCTACCCAGGGCGACAGCTTAAGGCTCTGTCTCAAAAAAACAAAAAGAAATATTGCAACCAATTCTAAACTTTACAGAAGATTATCAATTATAAGCCAAAGAAAACATTTCTGTGACCCTAATGGAGCCCAGCTTCAGGTTTGCAACTCCAGAAACAAGACATTCCATTTGACATCTTCACAGGACTCTAGGGTAGAGTGGGATACTCCATAAGCGGAGACTTGATTCATTTTATAAATTTTAGCAAGGGAACTGTGTTTGGAGCTAGCCGGCAGTTCTGATTTCTGTGTGGACAGAAGCTAATTGTCTTATTTGGAAGATGTCGTTTTTTTTAGAAATGTCACCTGGATGGGCTTTTTAATCACAGGAAGCCAAGACCCACACAATGTGCTGGGTAAAAACTGTGAGGTCACCACAGAACCAAACACAAGCCCACAGATTGAGGGGCTACAGGTCTGTTTAGTTGTGTAAATTAGCTACATCTTTATCTTTATAGTTCCCTGAAAGGTAAAGAAAATATTTTCTCCAAAAGGAAATTGGGACTAGACTGTTGAGGTCCCCAGCAATGGTTGTGCTTTTTTGAAGTATGAGACCAGGCTACACATCCTGTGGGGTAAGTTAGGGGGTTTCCATGGGAGGGAATGAATGTCCTTGCTCTGGGGCAGCCAGGATAAGATGACAATACAGTGCAGAAGGGGAGAATCCTCAGGGTGCATTTGGGGACCCACATACCATGAGCTGGGCCCTGTTTTTTGGATGGTAGCATTGATCTACAGTGCTGCTATCCCCCATGGAGCTCTGGGCAGACACCACCACCATGTGGCCTTATTTGCATTGGGAGGGGTTGTACCTGTTGGGGGGGGGATTAGTTCAGGGAATGTAAAAACCTTAGAGAAGTGAGGCAGAGGTGCTGGCCCAGAACGAAGATGTTAGGCCAGGGTGTCAGGTTTAGCATGTCAGCATGTAGCCACATCCTTTAGGGATGCCCACAGAATCTCCTTTTAGGAGGAGGACCCCAGGAGAATTACCAGACTTCCTGCCAATTTGAGCCAGAGCTGTATTACAATCATTGTGATTTGAACACTAAAAAAAAAAAAGGCATGATATTATTTATACCTCCCCAATCTGGTTGAATGGGGCATATCAGTTACTAGGAAACTGACACCAGAGAAATACTCAGAAATGCAAATGGACACTGAAGCATGTGCAACCTGAATATAGGAACTCAGTGAAATAAACTATGTGTCAGTCATATGTTGCTATTAAAATGTTGAAGAAATGTCAAATGTATGGAAAAATGCTATAATAAAAAAGAAAAATGCATAATTGTATGTAATAAAGTCACTTGGAGTGACATGGGAAGTTTTTGGACCCTTGATATGGACAGATTAAAAGGGAACAAGAAAGAGGTAAGGGAATTTTGGAGTGTCACTGCCCTGATGTCACAGTTCTATGAAACTGAAGAATGTAGATGGTAGGGAATGTACTGATGTTAAACTTCTACATGACCAACTTTCTGGGAGATGAATTTTCTCCTGGTGGAAATATAACAACATACCATTAGTTATCAATCATTCTGGAAAAAGGTGAATCTCAGGGTCTGTCTGAGATGAAGAATCACAAAGCAAGCTTTGGATTGGACTGATCCCTGGAGAGTGACCGTTCTTTCTGGCCTGAATTCCAAGGCCTCATAATGCCTGGACTGTGTTCAGTGCAGCAAGTGGGTGTGCCATGCTGTGTGGAGCTGGGGGAAAGCTCTAGGGCTATCTGTCTAGGTCCCACCATCACCCATCCTTCTCAGAAACCCAGTGGACCCTTAGCAGCCATTTTATGCAATGTGCCCTTGCCAACCTTAGTTTATTCGAATCTTGAGTAGGCCCCTGACCTAAGCTGGGCCAATCAGAATCCCTTCTAGGAGAACGTTAAATAAATACTTAGGGATTCCAGTCTTACCATGACTGTTGTCTGGGACAGAAGATAGAATCTTGATGGATGGACCAGAGAAGCAGAGAAAACCAGAGTCAGAGAGAATAATGAGGTACACACCTTTGCATCTGTTTTACCGTTTCTAAGTGTCATCTATCAGCCATTATATCTGTTTCATGAGAACTCAGGCTATGAAGAGTCTCTAAGCAATCATTAATTTAATGCTAACTGGTGGAAGATTCTGTAGAGTGTTGTTCACATAACTTCATACTATTCCAAAAAGACTGTAAAAATAATTTGCAGTCTTTCTGAAAACAATATACTTAGATACATAGTATGCAGAAATTAATCTCAGCTATAACCTGAGAGATCAAACTTACAAAAGGAAACGAGAGTGAAAAAAATACAATTTTGTATCACTACATTACATAACAGACTGAAATGTGTGCAGTTTTGATGATGCTCACTTAAGACTAAAATTTTGTCTCACACTAGGAAAAAGCAAAACAGAGATAGATACAAAGGAGTTACAAGTCTTCTAGATATAATTATGTCAAATCAGCCAACATGCTATAATTTTTATACTACTCACTACTAAAAAAGGTATACACATACTATATCCAAAATGGAAGGAGAGCTGAAAAGAGGATGGCTCTTTCGAAATATTTGATATTTTCAGTGTTTTACATCTGGATTGCCCAGATGTCACTTTGCGCATCTAAGATTGAGAAGTAGATGGACGTGCTATGGATTGTTTTCATTTATAGGGAAAGAAGAGTGAAGGACAGGACCCTCATCAAACTGCCTAAATACCCAAGTATATGTTATGTGTAAATATTGATGTAAGTTGACAACATCTTACCATATAAATCAATTTATTTTGCAATGTTTCTACTTGCCAGTGAGTAGCCCTAAATATTAAGACTGATCCAAGATTTTTATACTTACGCATTTTTAGATGTATTTGAAATACACAATACCTGCAGAAAATATATTACTTAACTTGCCAAAAACTAAGTGTCCCAAAAATAAATCAGGAGATATACACCTTTGTCAAGAATATAGAATCATTTCTCATTTCTCAAGAAGTTCATCTCCAACCTTGATTAGCCTTGTACTAAGTATCCACTTATTTCTGAAAAATGCTGTGCAAGTGGACACTAATAATGCTGACTCAGTAGCTAAATTTTTGAGTAGCCATAAAGGAGTACTGTTTAGGAGACTTTTTTATTTTGTCAGTTTCTTTTCCTGCCTAGGAGAAGACTCCATCTTGGGAAATGATCAGGCCCACTGGCTCCTTGAAGCTCAGTTTCTGCCAAATGAAAAGTTAGATACTGAGTTCTTGTGTTTTTCTGGGGCTTTCAAAATTTCCATCACTGCAGAATCTTTACCTTAACAGTATTCTAAAGTGTCACTCCTGGGGTGGTGCCTGTGGCTCAGTGAGTAGGATGCCAGCCCCATATACCAAGGGTGGTGGTTCAAACCTGGCCCCAGCCAAACTGTAACAAAAAAATAGCTGGGTGTTGTGGCGGACACCTGTGGTCTCAGCTATTTGGGAGGCTGAGGAAAGAGAATCACCTAAGCCCCAGAGCTGGAGGTTGCTGTGAGCTCTGACATCATGGCACTCTACCGAGGGTGACAAAGTAAGGCTGTCTCTAAAAATAATAATAAAAATAAATAAATAAATAAATAAATAAAGTGTCACTCCTTCTTGCTTCTCTTACTTTCCTTCTGGGAACATTTTTATTCTTCCTTAAGTAAATTTTTTTATTTTAGAATATTCTAAATATTTTTTTACCATGGTTTTTATACCATGTCTTTTTTTTTTTTTAGGCGGTTTTTGGCCGGGGCTGGGTTTGAACCCGCCACCTCCGGTATATGGGGCCAGCGTCTTACTCCTTTGAGCCACAGACACAGCCCTATACCATGTCTTTTTATCAGCCATTATTTTTGAGAGAGTTACTGGGAGCTATAGTTTGGATGTTTGTCCCCTCCAAATCTCATGTTGAAATTTATTCCGGGTGGCACCTGTGGCTCAAAGGAGTAGAGTGCCGGCCCCATGTACTGAAGGTGGCGGGTTCAAACCCAGCCCTGGCCAAAAAAAAAGAAATTTATTCCCCAGTGTTTTTTTTTTTTTTGAGACAGGAGCCTCAAGCTATCCCACTGGGTAGAGTGCCATGGCATCACAGCTCATAGCAACCTCCAACTCCTGGGCTCAAGCAAGTCTCCTGCCTCTGCCTCCCAAGTAGCTGGGACCACAATGCCCGGCCATTTTTTAGTTGCAGCCATCATTGTTGTTTGGCGGACCCGGGCTGGGGATTCGAACCCGCCACCTTAGGTATATGTGGCTGGCGCCTTAGCCGATTGAGCCACAGGCGCTGAGCCTATTCCCCAGTGTTGTAGGTGGGGCCTAATAGGATGTGTTTAGGACACGAGAATGGATCCCCCAGGTAAATTAATGCCCTACCTGTGCCATATGTGTGCACGTGCATGTGCGTTTGTGGTGGGGGGACCATTCTCACTTTATTAGTTTCCATGAAAGCTGGAAAAAGAGTCCAGTACCTCCCCACCCCCTCTCTCTTGCTTCCTCTTTCACCATGTAGTCTCTGCACATACCAGCTTCCCTTCACTTTCTTCTATGAGTGGAAGCATCTTGAGGCCCTCCCCAGGTACAGATGCCTGATCTTGAACTTTCCACCCATCAAAATCATAACCCAGGCTCGGCGCCTGTGGCTCAATCGGCTAAGGTGCCAGCCACATACACCTAAGGTGGCGGGTTCAAATCCCCAGCCCGGCCTGCCAAACAACAATGATGGCTGCAACCAAAAAATGGCCGGGCGTTGGGGCGGGCGCCTGTGGCCCCAGCTACTTGGGAGGTGGAGACAGGAGACTCGCTTGAGCCCAGGAGTTGGAGGTTGCTGTGAGCTGTGATGCCATGGCAATCTACCCAGGGGGATAGCTTGAGGCTCCGTCTCAAAAAAAAAAAAAATCATAACCCAAATAGACCTTTATTTTCTTTCTTCTTTTTTTTTTTTTTAGGCAGATCTCACTCTGTGCCCTGTGTACAGTGCCATGGTGTCATAGCTCACAGCAACCTCAAACTCTTAGGCTCAAGGGATTCTCTCTCTCTCTTTTTTTTAAATTTTGCTTTCAATTTCAACTGGCTTTCACTCATCTTAGTTTGAAGGTTTTTTTTTTTAATTTTTTTTTTTTTCTTTCCTTCCTTTAGCGATTCTCTTGCCCTTTGCCTCCCAAGGAGCTGAGCCTACAGGCGCCGGCCACAATGCCTGGCTTTTTTTGGTAGAGATGGAGTCTCACTCTGGTTCACTCTAGCTCAGGATTGTCTTGAACCTCTGAGCTCAGGCAATCCACCCATTCGGCCTCCCACAGCTAGGACTACAGGTGTGAACCACAACGCCTGGCCTCAAGGGATTCTTTTGCCTCAGCCGCTCAAGAAGCTGGGACTATAGGCACCACTACAACAGCCAACTAGTTTTTCTATTTTTAGTATAGACAGGGTCACACTCTTGCTCAGGCTAATCTCAAACTCCTGGGCTCAAAGCCATCCATCCATGTTGGTCTCCCAGAGTGCTAGGATTATAGGCCTGAACCACCATACCTGGCCACAATACAGTAAGCTATCTGTATTTTCTCATGATTGATTTCAAAAATTTATTTCTCTCTTTGCCCTTGGCATTCTGCATTGACTAGGAAGTTATTTCATTGCCTTTATCTCATTTGGGATTCTTGAATCTGAAAATTGGGGTATTTCAACAGTTCTGGAAAGTGCTCCATTTTCTCTTGGAATATTACTTCTATCCTCTCTATCTTGTCTTCCTTCTGAAATTCAAATTAGACATTTTTATTACATTCTTACTCTATCCTCTTTGTGTTTTAACTCTCTCTTTCAAACTCCCTCTTTCATATTTTCCATTTCTGCCTGATAGTACTACATTCTGTTGAATTTCTTTCTTTATATTTTACTTCTAGTTCACTAATTCTCTCATTGGCTATGTTTAATCTCAGTTCAGCTCACCCATTGAGTTTCGAATGTCAATTATTATGGTTTTCATTTATAAAAAGTTCAATTTGGTTCTTTTTCAAATATGCCAGATCAGCTGGGTGCAATAGCTCATGCCTATAATCCTAATACTTTGGGAAGCAAAGGCAAGAGAATTGTTTGAAACTAACCTGGGCAACATAATAAGACCTCCATCTTTCCAAAAATTATAAAAATTAGCCAGGTATTGTGATACATGTTTGTTGTCCCAGCTGAGACAGGGAGGCTAATGCAGGACCATTACTTGAGTCCAGGAGTTTGGGGCTGCAATGAGCTGTGATGAGACCACTGTGTTCTAGCCTGGGTGACAGAGAAAGACTCCCTAAAGTGTGCAGGGAGCCATTTCTTGGGTGGTGCCTCTGTATGTGACTAATGGAAAAGAAACATAGTGTGAAATGTAGAGAGACAGAAGCCAGTCTATCAAAAATTTCTCCAAGTAAAAATATCAAATAGTACAGGATTTGGCTTTCAGTGAAGTTCAGTCAAAATGGAAATTTTCTCTTATGTGACTAGACTCGATAATTCAGTAAATATAATTATGGGTACATGATCCATTTTTCTTTTCTTTTTTTCCTCTCTTTTTTACTTTTAAAACTTTATGTATATTTCCTTTTCCATTTACAGGAACTCTGTTAAACATTCTTCTTTTGAGAATCCAGTGAAATAGAATGATCACAATTCCTTTATACCTCTGTGTAAGGTTCAAACCATGGTAGAACTCAATTATTCCATATGTCTTTGGATAAAGATACATGTTTTATGCTTTATCCTGTGTTAGTTATCTGTAACTGAGTAAAAAATTGCCCCATAACTTAGCTCCTTAAGACAACAAATTTTTGTCTGGATGTGATGGCTCATGCCTGTAATCCTAGCACTCTTGGGAGGCCCAGGTGGGAGGATTGCTTCAGCTTGGGAGTTCAAGACCAGCCTGAGCCAAGAGCAAGACCCCATCTCTATTAAAGATAGAAAAAATTAACTGGGTGTTGTCTTGTGCACCTGTAGTCCCAGCTACTTGGGAGGCTGAGGCAAGAAGATCACTGGAGCCCAGGAGCTTGAGGTTGTTGTGACCTAGGTTGATGCCACTGCACTCTAGCCTGGGGAACAGAGGGAGATGCTGTCTCAAGAAAAAAAAGTAAAAAAACAACAACAAATTTTCATTATCTTACAGTTTTTGAAGGCCAAGAATTTGGGAGCAGCTTAGTTGGATGCCTCTGAATTAGGAAATCTTACAAAGTTTTATAAATAAAAATCTAAAGAAAAATAAATTTTCCCTTGACCATCTCACACAAACCTTCTCTTTCAGCATTTCTTTTAGAAAATTTTCAATCACTAATCTTTTTTCTGTCTCTTTCAGATATATATAATTTAAAAGATAAATAAGCCTCTTGCCACTTTAGCATCCCAGAAAAGTCTTTCCTAGGGGCAGAAGATTTTATTTTTAATTATATTTCCTCAACAGTTATAGTTAAGACATCAAGTCAAGGTTTCATTCATCTGAAGGCCTGGTTGGGGCTGGAGTCCTGCTTCTAAGTTGGTTTACTCTTGTGGCTGTTAGCAGAAGGCCCTTTGCAGGCTGGTAATAAGAAGACTATTTCTTATCACATGGGCCTCTTCATATGGTTGCTTCAGTGTCCTCATGACCAGACAGCTAACTTCCTCCAGATTGAGTGATGAGAGAGAGAGAGAGAAGAAGAGAGAGGACAAGCAGGAGGAGAATAGAGAGAGACAGGGAAGAGGAAGCCACAATACCTTTTATGACGTAGACTCAGAAGTGACTAACTACCATCTCTATCGTACTGTTTTTGTTGGACATGAGTTACTAAATCCAGTCCACATTCAAGGGAAGGGGAATTAAATTTCACCTCTCATGGGATGTGTCACATAATTTGTGGACATATTCCAAAACCATGAAATACTACAAGGAGTGCCAATGAGCTGGTGACCTAGTATCACCAATTCGAAAAGTAACACATATTAGCCCCTACACAAGAAAACTAGAAATATCCTGAGATCTTGCAGCTCTTAAATGAAACATAGTTGAGACTCTCCCAAATGTGATAATGGTACTAAAAATTTCCATGATATTACCAAGAATGAGTTGAAAAGATGAAATAAATATTTATAAAGCATCAAAAATTCTTTTATTTTGGCTCAGTGCCAATAGCACAGTGGTTACAGTGCCAGCCATATACACCAAAGCTGGTAGGTTCGAACCCAGCCCAGGCCAGCTAAACAACAATGACAACTGCAACAGAAAATATCTGGGCGTTGTGGCAGGCACCTGTAGTCCCAGCTACTTGGGAGGCTGAAGCAAGACAGTTGCTGAAACCCAAGAACTTGAGGTTGCTGTGAGCTGTGATGCCACGCACTCTACCAAGGGTGACATAATGAGACTCCGTCTCAACAACAACAAAATTCTTTTATTTTAATCAACTATGCTAGAGAAAAGACCATTTTTCTATTCTTTCAATAGAAAATATGTCAAGATCATTGTTATATGAAGGGGAAATAGTGTATAGTGACAAAAATATAGGAAAAAGACTATTACTGAAGTATGTGAAGTAGTTGCTATAATTAATAAAAGTATTATTTTCTGGATTTTGCACTCTCTGTAGTATCTGTGAGCAAAGCTAACTTCATGGGAGAGAGACCTGGGCAATTTCCCAGGGACCAGTGCTTGGATGGGCCTGTATTCAAAGTTTAATGTTTTGCAACCACCGCCTTGAAAGTTTTAATAATTTTGTCTTTGAGGCTCGGTGCCTGTAGCTCAAGCAGCTAAGGCGCCAGCCACATACACCAGAGCTGGCAGGTTTGAATCCAGCCTGGGCCTGCCAAACAACAATAACAACTACAACCAAAAAATAGCCAGACCTTGTGGCGGCTGCCTGTAGTCCCAGCTACTTGGGAGGCTGAGGCAAGAGAATCGCTTAAGCCCACGAGTTAGAGGTTGCTGTGAGCTGTGATGCTATGGCACTCTATCTAGGGTGACAGCTTGAGGCTCTGTCTCAAATAATAATAATAATAATTTTGTCTTTGAATGTGTGTTTTGCAAATTAAGACTAATGAGACAACAGAGCTTGAAACAGAGAGTTGAAGCCTGGACATACACATAGTTCCACTTCTTGCCACCTCCTTGCCTCCCCATGGTGGGTTCTCTTTTGCCTACTCCTCATGCCCTGGCAATCTGGCAGTCTGTCCTTCTTTGCCCTTGCCCAGTGACCACTGCTACCCTCCACTCAGTGGAGGCCTAGGTGCAGGTACAGAGTGGGTAGAGTCAGGTCAGCGTGGATAAGCTGTGGCCTCTCTGGGCAGGTCACAGCAGTTGCTGTCCACCAATTCATGGTGTACCTGGTAGGCAACTCAGTAGGGGCAAGTCTCTTGCCCACCCTGATCCAGGTACCTAGCATGTCTTAGCATGGAAGTTGCAATGTCCATGAGGATAGCCCTGTGCCAGGGGTAGGAGTGTAGCACGTGGAAAAGGGTGATCCCTGACTCACACTCTGCCCTGTCAGGTCAGTTGGTGGGAAAGGAAGCCAGTGCCATCAGGCCCAAGTGCATACCCTGTACAAGTTCAGTGTAAGACACTCATGTGCGTCCCTGGCATACGTGAGTGTCTACACTGGCCCATCCAGCATCCCCATGCCTAAAGGTGGGTGTGTTCACTTGGCCTGCTCAGAGCCCGGAGGACACCCCCTCCCCCCATTTTCTTCCAACTTTCCTGGGTCCGGCCTCTGTCTTTCTCTTCTGGACAGCTCCAGGCACCCTCCATGGACAAGCCATGAAATAAAATTGGGTACTTTCAGAAATTCTTTATCTGAGTTTTGTGCTCTGATATTTGCATTCAAAACTGACATTGCCCAACATAAAAAAAAATGGTAAAATTCATGATCATAATTTAAATTATTTCTTCTTTACTTAGAAAGATGTTAAATAGCAAACATGAAATACCACACGTTGGGAGAGGGTGACTGCAAAAGAAAAATGTTTTATGTTATCTTTTAGTACTTTAACAGCGCTGCTGTCCTCCCCGCCCCCCCACCAGAACCTTGTGTTTCAATTTGCACCGGGACTGCACATTCTGTAGCAGATCCTATTTGTCAGCTTTGTTTCGTTTGTAATTTCTCGTGACTTTCTAGTCCTACAGAAATGTTCAGTTTTCTAATTTTGAGTTCTCTTTCTTAAAGACAGTCCCCAGGCTGATAAAATCTTCGGACCCCCACGTAAACCACTCTCCACTACATCTCCACTACAGATCCAGTGTTGATCTTGACCAGTGTAATTACAGCTTAATTTTCTTTCTTATACTTTTTCATGCATTAAGCTTGTAGAACTTTTATGGTAAGTTAAAGGAAGAAAAAACCTCTCACAAAAGAATTAATTCAAACATTAAAGGAATGAGCCGGCACCTGAGAGGAAGCCAGAATCCAGGCAGAGAAAAGTCGGCAAGAAGCCGGAGTTCTCCGCTGTGAGCTTCCCAAGCTGCCGAGCCCGGCTTGTATTCGGTAACGTTGTCTTTAAGGGGCGGGGCTATGAGCGGGGCCAGGCGGAGGCCGCTCTCCCAAGCTGCCCCGCGCGCGCGCGCGCCGGCAGTTCGGCCACGTCCCTGGCCACGTCGCGCCTGCTCTCGCCATCTTCGCCGCTTCGTTTCAGGGGCCGCAGCCGCCGCCGAGCCCCGGGGCCGCTGCGCTGCGCCGACCGCCGCCGCCATGAACATCTTCCGGCTGACCGGGGACTTGTCCCACTTGGCGGCTATCGTCATTCTGCTGCTGAAGATCTGGAAGTCGCGCTCCTGCGCCGGTGAGTGGCTGGGGAGGCCCGGGAGGTTCGGGCGGGGGCTGGGTGGCTTGGAGGACCCACCGACCTCGGCGGTCAGGCAGCCCAGCGAGCCTGCGCCGGGCAGACACACCCCCTTGGCCGGCCAGTCTGGTGCCCGGACCCGGGGAGGTAGCCTGCGGATTTTCGGCGTGGGCGCCCAGGCCGGGCCAAGCTGTCTCATAGCCGGGCCCCGCTTCGCACTTAGTCCGCTCGGGAATTTGAGCTGTCGGAGGCGAGGGGGAAGGCGCTAATCCCGAGGCGCGGGGCCCTGTTCTGTCTGAAAAGTTTGTGTTGGGGAGTCTGTCAACTGTGTCCTCGCCGTGGGTTCTAATGGGACACTTCTCCGTGCGTTCAGATTGGGTCCTGAGTGGGGAGTCTGGGGTACCGGGAGCCCGCGAGTCAGAGGGATCGGCGGGAGGAGGATGGGCAGGACCGCGGCCGGCTCGGCCTGACGTGGCAGCCTAGCCAGCCCGGGAGGTGGGGCACGCAGGGGAAGAAGTCGTCTTTCTCCTCCACCCTGCCCCTTCAAGGACTGGGCTGTAGGTTAAGGGGTCGGGTCGGGCTGTCCTTAGAGTTGTGTGGGCTTAACCCAGGGTCTTGGGTGCATGATCACTCCCGCCACGGAAGGATCTGTGGGGAGATCTTAAGTGAATTTTTTGGTGTACGTAATTCTGCTCTGAGAAACGAACTGGCTTGTCAAACTCCGAGCGCCTCCATCTAATAACGGGTTCTCTTAAAACTGCGGCGCTGGGTACCGCTGAGGTCTCATGCAATTCCTTGCTCCACGTCACCAGTGAGTTGGCTGCTTCCCTCCTCAGGAGTACATATTTCATCCAGGCATTGCCGAGAGGCAGTGAAATGAATTTTTCCAGATAATGGCTGTGGAACTTTAACATTTAGTTCTAAATGCGTAAGGATTGTGAATTAATTTTTTCATTTCTTTAAACTTATTTTTGATGGATATGGCCTCAGTGAAATAACTTTTGTTGAGCTCAAGAACTTAATTTTTTAAGAGACAGTAAATGAAGGGAATCCTAAAGGAGCTGGGTGACAGACACTATATTTACCAGGTTTATTTCTAAAAATTTCCACATCTGGATTAACACCACATCATTGACTCTGCCATCTCCAGGCCTCACCTATTTCCCTGGGACATATCTGAGATACAGGAAGTAAGCAAAGACAAAAAGACCTTTGAGCGATCACAACGAACATTACAAAGTCCATGTTACAGTGTGTCTGACTTGGAGTTGATCTCTCAATTTGTACATAGTTCTGAGGGCTGAGTTGTGTGATTTCCGATGATAGCAAATTAATTGCATTAACAATGACAGCTGACATTTAAGTCTTTGCTATAGACTAAGTAGTCAGCAAAGTGCGCTATGTGGCTTATCCCAGGTAATTACTAAAATAACCTTACAAGGTAGGTGCTGTTGTCGCCATTCTTTGGAGGAGGTAACTGAATCTTAGTCTTAGGGAGGTAAGTAAATTAATGATAGAACCAGATTGAAACACAGTAACTCACAATTAAGGATTGAGTATCTGTCTACTTTAGCTTAAGTAATTTTAGTTTAAACATTTGATGCCAAACCAGCACTCAGATGATCTTTTTTCTTTTTCTTTCTTTTTTTTTTATTTTTTTTTTTGAGACGGAGTCTCTGTTATCCAGGGTAGAGTGCAGTGGCATCATCATAGCTCACTGCAGCCTCAAACTCCTCAGCTCAATTGATACTCCTGCCTTAGCCTCCCTTGTAGCTGGGATACAGATGTGCAACACCATGGTTGGCTAATTTTTCTATTTTTTGTATAGGCAGGATCTTACTCTTACTCAGGCTGATCCTGAACACCTGACCTCAGGCTATCCTCCCACTTCAGCCTCCCAAAGTGCTGGGATTATAGGCCAGAGCCCCCATGCCTGGCCCCGATGATGTTACTTTTAATTTTTAAGTTTGCTCCAAAATCTTTATATGAGTCTCTTCATCTTCTTCCATATGTTTCTTAGACTCCCCTCCATTGGCAAATCATTAAGCATTGAAGTGTGTTATCTCTTAAACTTGATATTTATGTTTGGGAGAATTTAGTGCAACTCCAAAAATAGAACTCTTAAGAGAACCTTGAGTAACAAGGAGAAAGAGAGGGTGTGCTGTTTTGTTTGCTTTTTAATATTCACAGTTTTCATTTGAGAGATTTAGGAGCATTAAGAAAAATGTAAAATCAGCTAAAATGCTAAGAAAGGAAGATAAATAGGTGGGGCAAGTTTGTGTGTGTTTGCAAGTATTCCTTGGGTATTGTTGTCTATTCTTGTTTTCAGACTTAGAATGATTTTGTTCTGGTTTGTGAGTTTACCTGATGTTTTAAAAGTCAAAATCACCAAGATCATTTATTCAGAATTAAGTGTTAAGTTTGACAACCTGCCTTGTTTTTCCATACTAAATTATAAAAGTTGTTTAGAGACTTTATAAAGAGTAAGAATTTGATATGAGTTTCTCAAGTAACTGGAGTAGGAGACATGTATATCCAAGTTGTGTTTCTCATTTTGAAAATACTGGCAATGATGTTCATTTTAGAATTTTGGCACCTGTTTTGAACATGCCAGCAGCCCTTAAGGATCAAAATTGAGGCAGGCTAATGAGGAAGCTGGAGATTCTGTTTTCCTGGCAGTCTAATTCCAGATTAGCTGCCTTTGAGGACCTATTTTAAAGTAGGGACAGTAAGTTGATCTTGTTTGAATCTGTATTTTCATGTGGATTTATCAGTTATTGTCATTACAGACGGGTGCCAAAATGAAGTGTAAGTTTCTCATATTCTTAGATGAAGGACTTCCTATGTAAATTTTCCTATAGGCTGATAGTTATTAATAGTGCTGTATCTGGGCTCGGCGCCTGTGGCTCAATCAGCTAAGGCGCCAGCCACGTACACCTAAGGTGGCGGGTTCGAATCCCCAACCCTGCCCGCCAAACAACAATGACGGCTGCAACCAAAAAATGGCCAGGCGTTGTGGCGGGCGCCTGTGGTCCCAGCTACTTGGGAGGCGGAGGCAGGAGACTCACTTGAGCCCAGGAGCTGGAGGTTGCTACGAGCTGTGATGCCATGGCACTCTACCCAGGGGGATAGCTTGAGGCTCCGTCTCAAAAAAAAAAAATAGTGCTGTGTCTGCTGGGTTTAAATTACTAGTAGAATCCTTCTGAGATCCATGACCCCCAGCCTTCCTCCCCTAGTCTCTCTCTTTTGTCCTTTGCCTATTGCTTAGGTTATTGTTAGCTGTTATTATGTGGGGTTATAAGCTTTTCATTCTACCAAACACCATACAAGGACATATGGTGTCCCTACACTTCATTTAATTGGACAGTTTATATATATATATAGCTTTTTTTTTTTTTTTTTTGAAACAGAACCTCAAGCTGTTCCCCTGGGCAGAGTGCTGTGGCATCACAGCTCACAGCAACCTCCAACTCCTGGGCTCAAGTGAGTCTCCTGCCTCCACCTCCCAAGTAGCTGGGACCACAGGTGCCCACCACAACACGTGGCTATTTTTTAGTTGCAGCCATCATTATTGTTTGGTGCCCCGGGCTGGATTTGAACCTGCCACCTTAGGTGTATGTGGCTGGTGCCTTAGCCACTTGAGCCATAGGCGCCAAGCCGACAGTTTATATTTTTTAAGTAAGTGGGAACACCATCGTTCATTGTCAATATCTGAGCACTTCAAGAAACTTTTGCTTCACATTTTCTACTCTCCCTTTGTAGCAGCTGTCACCTCTGTTCTTTGAAAACCAATCATATATTTTTGACCACCCACTGATTGGCACACAATTCTGAGTAGTTTGCAGATTAAAAGTTTTTGCTCTCAAGAAAGCAGCAATTGAATGGAAATAGTATGGGTATAAAATGACAAGAAGGATCCTCTGGCTTTCTAGCAAGGTGTGAATAAGACCTCTATGAAGAAAAGTATAAAACTTTGCTGATGGACAGGGAAGATAACCTACATGTCTGTATATTCATACCATGGTCCTGGATGGGACCAGGCAGGTTGATAAGGAAGCAAGATGACACATGACACATCTCTCAAAATTAATTTATTCAAAATATCCTCAAAGTTGAAGACAGTATACTGAGAGAAATAATCTGTAATATATCTAAGTGACAAAGAGTTAATATCCATAATAATAAGTGCTCCTGCATACAAAAAAAAACTTGATAGGCAAATAGGCAAAGTTGGCAGTTCACAGAATACTGACTAACAAAGGACCAATTAAGCATTAAAAAAATGCCCAGCCTCACTAGGAATTAGGAACTTGAATATTTAAATAGTAGTGCATACTGTTAAATAAAACTTTACAAGAGTATGAAGAAAAGGGCATTCTTTTTTTTTTTTTTTTTTAAGACGGAGCCTCAAGCTATCCCCTTGGGTAGAGTGCCATGGCATCACAGCTCATAGCAACCTCCAACTCCTGGGCTCAAGCGAGTCTCCTGCCTCCGCCTCCCAAGTAGCTAGGACCACAGGTGCCCGCCACAACGCCCGGCCATTTTTTGGTTGCATCCATCAT
>CAUYQV010172935.1:0-34266 GCA_963574575.1 Galagoides demidoff | reverse complement strand
GTGGTCCCAGCTACTTGGGAGGCAGAGGCAGGAGACTCGCTTGAGCCCAGGAGTTGGAGGTTGCTATGAGCTGTGATGCCATGGCACTCTACCCAGGGGGATAGCTTGAGGCTCTGTCTCAAAAAAAAAAAAAAAAATGGACAAATGGATATCTTGAATAGATATCTCTCAAAAGAAGACATACAAATGAACAATAAATATACAAAAAAGATGCCCAAGATCACTAATCATTAGGATAGGGAAATATAAATCAAAACTACAGTGAGATACTATCTCACTCCAGTTAGAATGATGCAGAGAAAGGGGAACTCTTAGACACTGTTGATAAGAATAAATTATAATTTTTAATAGTATAACTATTATTGAGGTTCTGAAAAAAAAACTAAAAATAAGACTATCATATCATCCAGCAGTCCTGCTCCTGGGTGTGTATGTGTATATATATATATATGTGTGTGTGTGTGTATATACATATATATATTCAATGGAAAAGAAATCAGTATGTCAAAGAGTAATTTGGACTCCTATGTTTATTATAGCATTATTTACAATAGTGAAGCTAGAAAATCAACCTAATTTGATTCAACAGATGAACTGGTAAAGAAAATGTAGTGCATATATGCGTAATGGAGTACTACTCAGTCATGAAAAAGAATGAAACCCTGTCATTCATGGCAACATGGATGAGCCTGAAGGGAATTATGTTACGTGAAATAAGTTAGGAACAGAAAGATAAAAATTATGTTTCACATGTGGAAGCCAAAAAAGTTGATCGCCTAGAAGCAGAGAGATAACAGTGGTTATTAGACATGGAGGCACATGGTGGGTAAGGAGAGTTTGTGAAGGGACATAAAATTCCAGCTAGATTGGAAGAATAAGTTTGGTCTTCTTTAGCACTCTAGGGTGACTCTAGTTAACAACTTATTATGTATTTTTAAATAGCTAGAAGAGAAAATTTTATACATTTGCAATACAAAAAAATGATAAATGTTTGAGGTGATGAATTTGATAATTACCCTGATTTGATATTACACATTGGACACATGTACTGAAATATCACACTATAGTTCATAAATACATATGATTATTATACATCAATTAAAATAATAATTTTAAAATAAAATAAAATGTATCCATTCTCTCGTATGGATATACAAAATCCTCATCAGCATATACACTCACCAAGACCCAGTATTTATTGCTGTTTCTGACAGACATACAGACAGAAAAAGCTGCTATTGAAAGATAGCCAAAAAAAACCCTGAAATTTTTATCTTTTAATCTCATATTTAAAGGATGCCTATTCTTTCAGAATAAAGCAGAAAATGGAGGGCAATAGTATGTTAGAAAAATTCTCTATATTTTGACTTCTTCCATAAGTAGCATGAAATTGTTTATCCAATGGCATTGAGTACTTAGGGTATTATAGGTTCGATTTTATTCTCTGATGATTAAATATTGAAAAAAGGAAAAAAAACTATGCATCTCAAAATAGCCTTCTCAAAGTTCTTGATATATATCAACCCTACAGCAATGATCCTTCAGTTGCTCCTTTTAAAAGCAGTACACACAAATTTAAAAATCAATTAATGTCACCATGCAGAAGAAGAAATCAATTATATTAATGACCATTAATGTAACATATACTTTTTTTAAAATTAAAAGTCCTTTCAGCATCTGAGTTCACTTATGCATGGGAAGGCATAGGTGAGCCAAACCTTAGTATTTCTGCACATAGCTGAATTGATTAATATCTTTGAACATAATTTTCACATACATAAAATAAAATTACCTGCCCTGTAGGCCAGATTAAACATGCTGATATGCAAAGTATCTATCTTTTAATAAGGCCTTCAGTAAATGGCAGTGTAGTGGTGGTATAGCATGGCACTGTTAATCATACAAGATGAAGTTCCAATTACTGATACTAACTTTGACCAATTATCACTTAAAGAATAGAGATTATAGTATATGAAGTCACATAGCATGCCAGTTATTTCCTTCAAACTGTGATAAATCAACTCATCGTTTCACAAAATTCTGAGATATGTGGTTTAACTGATCTTATTCATTAAAATGATTGGTATTTTTAATTTACTGAGTTCCACAATTTCCTTTGCGGAAGCACAGAAACAGTCCAAACCATCTCTTTGCTTCCTAACATGCAAACAAGGATGTTGATAACACTCAGTAATATTTTCTCTTGGACTTCCCTGTTAGACACAATACCTAGTTCTTAGCTATGTGGACTTGTAACTATGGAATAAGTAAAGTTTTTAGGTAAACAGAATTCCAGAAATACCCAATGATTTAGTTCTTGCAATCAGACACAGAAAATATTGATTCCTCTACCACATCTTTTACATTACATTTATTGTGGTTTTTCTGATTACAAAAGCAGTGTTTAGTTAGAACAAAAAATAAATGAGGGCTCACTCCTGTAATCTCATTACTTTAGGAAGCCAACGTGGGAGACATACTTAAGGCCAAGAGTTCAAAATCACCCTGAGTAACACAGAAAGACCCTTTCTCTACTTTAAAAAAAAAAAAAATGAAAAAGATTACCCAGTTGTGGTGGCATGCACTTATAATCCCAGCTGCTTAGCAGGCTAAGGTAGAAAGATCACCTAATCCAGGGGTTTGAGGCTATAGTGAGCTGTGATCATGCCATTGGACTCCAGCCTTAATGAAAGAGCAAGATCTTGTCCCTAAAAAATAATAAAAAATGAATATATAATTAAAAAGGAATATATATAAATATAAAAAATTAAAAAACAACTATCCAAAAAAATACATAAATAACAAGTGTTGGCAAGGATAAATAGAAATTGGAATGTGTGCACTGTTGGTGGGAATATAAAATAGTAGAACTGCTATGGGAAATAGGATGGCAGTTCCTAAAAAGTCAAAAGTAGAATTCACATATGATGCAGCAATCTCACTTCTAGGAATACATGTAAAAGAATTAAAAGCAGTTTCTCAGGAGGAAATTCAGGGACAATAGCTGACTAGTAGCAACACTCAGCAGAACCTCCTGAGCAGAAGGAGAAAAACTAGACAGAATCAGACTCTACGAAACCAAAGAAAGAAGTTTGGCAAGCTATGACTCCAAGGAAAAGCATTCAAGAAAACAAGTTACAGGTACAAAACCTATGTCTAAAGGACAGGATACTCCTCCCCCAAGCGGGAAGCTTGCTGCAGGCTCTGTGCAAGTGAGCAGGGGACAAAAGACCTCTCATTTTACCTCACTAGAGAGAGCTACTAAATACAGGTCTCCTTTTCCAGGGAGGTCCCACTTGTGAACCTAGATAGCACCCCGCCTGGCATAAAATTGAACAAATATTTTCTCTGCAATTCTGAATTCATCCTTCCCCCCTCGCATGGTGGTCTGAAGTTCTTCCCTGGACAGCTCAGAGTGTTTGGTCTTTTCCTGCGAGATCTGGAGATAGTGTGGACCTCCAAACATCAAGATGAAATCCGTGACTAGTGGGGAAGAAAGAGGGCACGGGAAGAAAGGGGCACTGGGCGGGAGGAGGGGCAGTCACCTGGTTGTGACTTTGGCTGGCCAACAGAGGTGTTGACCACTGGCTACTGGTGGCTCACCAGAGGGGATCAAGTGCCATATCCTCAGGGTTGCAAGACAGAATTGACTGAAAATTTCTATCAGCATTTGGAGATCCTTGGATCCCTCTGTTGAGCAGAGTTTGTACTGCCCAAGACAATTTGATTGGAACTGAATTCTGGGGCTATCCACCAAGGGACATTCTGAGGTTGACCTTAAAGTTCTGTAGCAGAAAATAACTGAATGGTGGGGGTGGGGCACTGCAGCTATCTGTATCTCTCCCCAACTGAGATTAAAACCTAATACTGTGACTTCATAGGATAGAGTAGAGGTTGGTTGATTTCAAAATGGAGCCAGCTTACACTATCTTACCAAGGAGGTCCCCAGAGTCTCAGGCCAAAACTCTGAAAAGGGCCTTTCTAAGGTTGTAGGGGATGAGCCACATTTACAAACCCTAGCACTTTGGTAAGCAGTTCATTAACCTACTATCTGGGATCCCCAATTCAATCTCACCCTACCGGTTTTAATAACCAAATGATGGAAAATAAACATGGGATGGAACCAATGGATGAATTCTGGTAACATGAATAACCAGAGTAGATCAACACCTGCCCCACCAAGGAATGACCAAGGAGATACAACTAAAGATACCATTCATAGTCAAATGGCTGAAATGTCGTAAACAGAATTCAGAATATGGATAGCAAATCAGATTAATAGAATGGAAAAAAAGTTAGAAATTGAAATTCAGATAGTAGTTCTAAAGTTGTCTCAATAAATTAATGAATTCAAAGACAAAGTCACCAAAGATATAGACATAATGAGAAAAGAGATAGCAGAGCTCAAGAAAAAGAAAAGTTATTTGAGGAGCTCCAAAATACAATAGAATCCCTCAGTAATAGAGTTGAGCAGGCAGAAGAAAGGATCTCAAATTGAAGACAAAGCTTTTTAACATTCTTGAATACTCAAAGAGGCAGACAAATGAAGAGCAAAAACTTATCATTCCCTGAGTTGTGGGATCAGTCCAAAAAAACAAACATTTGTCTTAAAGGAATTCCTGTTGGAGAAAAGAATGGTCCTGAAGGTACATATTCTCTACTCCAAGAGATTACAGAGGAGAATTTCCAAAGCATTGCAAGAAATACAGAAATTCAGATAGTAAACAGTTCAGAACACCAGAAAGATTCAATCCAAATAAAACATCTCCTAGACACATTGTGATTATCTTGCCAAACTTAATACAAAGGAGATAGTTCTACAAGCAGTGAGATGTAAAAAAAGCATCACCTACAAAGGGAGAAATATCAGAATGACTGCAGATCTCTCGGCCAAAACCTTTCATACCAGAAGAGGATGGTAACTGACCTTCAAGCTCCTAAAACAAAACAACTTTCAGCCCATGGTCCTCTGTCCAGCTAAACTTACTTTTATTTGTGATGGAGAAATTGAATACTTTACTGACATACACATGTTGAAGAAATTTGCTACAACTAAACCAGCTCTCCGGGATATTCTTAGACCCATCCTCCACAATGACCAGCACAATGCTCCACCACCAAAGTAACCTCACCTAGAAA
The DNA here is from genome assembly GCA_963574575.1 of Galagoides demidoff. Classification (NCBI taxonomy): domain Eukaryota; kingdom Metazoa; phylum Chordata; class Mammalia; order Primates; family Galagidae; genus Galagoides; species Galagoides demidoff. The sequence goes on along the minus strand of CAUYQV010172935.1, from coordinate 29,127 downwards.
TTTTTAAAGAAAACCCAACCTCCACAGTGGTAAAAGGATTAAAGCTATCTACTGGCCATTTTAAAAACATGACACTTAAAACACTACCATGCTTATTAATTCTGTCAATTAATATGCATGGTTTAAATTGTCCTCTAAAGAGGCACAGGTTGGCTGACTGGATACATAAACTCAGAACAGGTATCTGTTGAATACAAGAATCGCATTTACCTTAAAGGATAAAAATGGACTCAGAGTGAAGGAATGGACATCTATAATACAGGCAATAGAAATCAGAAAAAAGCAGGGGTGGCAGGGGCAGCGCCTGTGGCCCAAAGGAGTAGGGTGCCAGCCCCATATGCCAGAGGTGGTGGGTTCAAACCCAGCCCTGGCCAAAAATTGCAAAAAAAGAAAGGAAAGCAGGGGTTGCAATTTTATGTACAGATACAACTGCCTTTAATCCAACAAATATACAGAAAGATGAGGATGGTCACTACATATTTGTCAAGGGAAACATAATTAACAATTATGCAGCCTACCAGAATGTTCCTCAAATTATAAATCAAACCCTAATGGTTATGAACAACTTGATATCTTACTGCACTGTAATAGTTGGAGATTTTAATATCCCTTTGACAGTTTTGGATAGATCCTCCAAATAGAAATTAAACAAAGAAATATTAGACTTAAACTTGACCCTAGAACAAATGGACTTAACAGACCTCTACAGAGCATTTCATCCTAATAAAACTAAATATACATTCTTCTCATCAGACCATGGATCATCCTGCAAAATTGATCATATCTTAGGACACAAGTACAACCTCAGCAACTTTAAAAGAATAAAAATTATTCCTTGTATCTTCTCAGACCACCATGAAATAAAAGTTGAACTCAACAGCAACAGGAATCTTCATATTCACACAAAGTCATGGAAACGAAATAATCTTAGGCTGAATGACAGCTGGGTCAAAAACAAAATTAAGAAGGAAATCACTAAATTTTTGGAACAAAATGATAATGAAGGCACAAATTATCCAAACCTGTGGGATATTGCAAAGACAGACTTAAGAGGGAAATTTATAGTATTGGAAGCCTTCATCAAGAAAGCAGAAAGAGAGGAAGCCAACAACTTAATGGGCCACCTCAAGCAACTAAAAAAGGAAGAGCATTCTAACCCCAAACCCAGAAGAGGAAAAGAATAACCAAAATTAGGTCAGAATTAAATGAAATGGAAACAAAAGAATCATTCAGAAGATCAACAAAACAAAAAATTGGCTTTTTGAAAAGATTAATAAAATTGATAAACCTTTGGCCAACCTAACCGGAAATAGAAAAGTAAAATCTCTAATATTGTCTATCAGAAACAATACAGGAGAAATAACAACAGACACCTTAGAAATTCAAAAAATCCTCAATGATTACTGCAAAAAACTCTATTCTCAAAAATATGAAAATCTGAAGGAAATGGACCAATACCTAGAAGAGTGCCACCTTTCTCGACTCAACCAGAAAGAATAAGAAATTTTGAATAGACCTATGTCAAGCACTGAAATTGCATCAACTATATGAAATCTCCCAAAAAAGAAAAGTTTGGGGCCAGATGGCTTCATATCAGAATTCTGCCAAATCTTTAAAGAGGAGCTAGTACCTATATTATACAATCTTTTCCAAAGCATAAAAGGAGGAATTTTCCCAACACATTCTATGAAGCAAATATCACCTTGATCTCCAAATAGGAAAGAACCAAATAAAGAAAGAAAACTGAAGACCAATATCATTAATGATTATTAGTGCCAAAATATTCAATAAGATAGATCCTAGCAAATGGAGTCAACAACACATCAAAAAAATTATACACTGTGATCAAGTTGGTTTTATCCCAGGGTTAAAAGGTTGGTTTGACATATGTAAATCTATAAACATAATACATCACATAAATAAAATAAAAAACAAAGACCCTATAATTCTCACAATTGTTGCAAAAAAAGCTTTTGATAATATCCACTATTCTTTCATGGTCAGAACACTTAAGAAAATAGGCTTAGCTGGGTCATTTCTTAAACTGATACAGGCCATATACAGCAAATCCACAGCCAATATCATATTGAATGGAGTAAAATTAAAATCATTTCCACTCAGATCAGGAACTATGCAAGGATGCCCACTATCTCCACTGCCATTCAACACAGTAATAGAAGTCTTAGCCATGGCGATCAGGCAAGAGAAGTTGATCAAAGGGATCCAAATAGGGTCAGAGGAGATCAAACTCTCAGTCTTCACAGATGTTATAATCCTATACCTGGAAAATCTCAGGGACTCAACTACAAAACTCTTAGAATTGATCAAGGAATACAGCAGTGTCTCAGTATACAAAATCAATACTTACAAATTAGTAGCTTTTATATATGCCAACAATAGTCAAGCTGAAAATATAGTCAAGGATTCTATTCCTTTTACAGTGGTACCAAAGAAGATAAAATATCTGGGCATTTACCTAATAAATGATGTGAAAGATCTCTATCAAGCAAATTGTGAAACTCTGAGAAAAGAAATAACTGAATAAATTAGTCTTTTCCATTGACTATAGAATTAGTCTTTTCCTTGACTATAGAATTCTATAGTCAAGGATTCTATTCCTTTTACAATGAAGTGCCAAAGAAGTGCCAAAGAAGATGAAAAATCTGGGAATTTACCTAATAAATGACGTGAAAGATCTCTATCAAGCGAACTGTGAAACTCTGAGAAAAGAAATAACTGAAGATGTTAACAAATGGAAAAACATACCATGCTCATGGCTGGGAAGAATCAACAATGTTAAAATGTCCATACTACCCAGCTTGGCACCCATAGCACAGTGGTTATGACACCAACCACAGGTTGGAGGTGGGGAAATAAGGTGTTGTTTAATGGGTATAGCGTTTCAGTTACACAAGATAAAAAAGTTTTGAAGATCTGTTATGAATGTTCTTAAAACTGCTTAGCTGTATCAATGGTTAAGATGGTACATTTAACACTATGTGGTTTTTTTACTACATTTTTTTAAAGCATCCGTAGTTCATCATCTATATATAAATCCATTAATATTTTGATGTTACAGTTAAAATCTACTTTTCTCACTTAGTTACACATTACTAACATTTTCTCATGACATTAAATATTCTACAACCACATTTTAAAGGTCATAATATGCTGCAGTTTAAATGATCTATTACTGGACAGTTAGTTATTATTGGTTGCTACCACAAATAAACCATGATAAAATCCACTTTTACATTATTGTAAAATGCCATACTGTATTCCTTACATATCTTTATTTATTCCTTACATTTATTTCTTTAGTAATTGCTTCTTTAATTTAATATTTAAGATATTTTTGTTTCTAAACATCTATGATTTTGAGAACATAGATATGGGGATCCCAAGAGAAATGGGGAATCCAAATCAATCTGTAAACGAAGTAAAAATTCCAGTTTGAAAAGAACAATGATTTCAGCATAAGGCTTATCAAAACTGGCCTCTCACAAATTGTCCCCTTCCAAGAGACTGTCTGTAATGAGGACCTAAACCAGCAGACACAACTGGTGCCAGTCAGCTGAGGACCCAGGGTCCATCATTCATCCAGGATCAAACTGCAGACCATCTGGACCCTGGGCATATTATCAGAGCCTCTCCTATAGAATGGAATGTATTCATCAAGACCTTGCTCCCCTTGTAAGGTAACTGACAACATAGCTTTTGAATTAGTATCATTACCCCGCAAGTTATCAATGAGAAAACTGCAGTCCAGAGTGGTTAGACTGCCTGCCAAGAGTCACACAGCTCAGAGTGACAGAGTGAAATTTCAAACCTGTTTCCTGTGTCTTTCCAACAACATGATCTTGCCACATTGAATATCGTGGTTGATCACTAGGCTCTTTAGACAAAGGAATTTGATTTATAGGATTTGAGTGTAGGATATCTTGATTTGCAAGATATCCCAAATTCCCGGGTTTTTTTTTTTTAATCTATAAAGAGACCAGTACTACTCATTTGAGGAAGACTATGGAACCAGTTTCAGAGAAGTCCTCCCTGTTGCCCAGTCCCCTCCCCTCTCTTTCCTTTGCTGAACTAATTTGAACAATCAAGAAGAGTATTTCTGAAGGAATGACAATTCCAAAAGAAGGGTATTTCTGAAGGAATTGTTAAATAACTACAATTAGGGATGCTCTATTTTAGGAGGAACTGGGGCTGTGGATCATATTTCCATATGGCAGTTGCATGTGTTCATTAATGGAAAAGACTAATGAACAGTCACCAGTGCCATGGAATAGTTATCTTGCGCTAAGTTCCTGGGAACCAGACACAGACTTTTCCTGCTTATTCTCTGCAGTCATATGTGGCCACTCTCAAAGAGTTTATCCCTAATTTTCCCCCGGAACGGCTGTTTCTGTAATGCGAGTCCTGACAAAATGACTCACTGGGGCCGTGTTAACTTTTATCATCATCTGTTTTTAACAGTAATTAGACCAGAGTGATTTGGAGGGCAGCACACGAGTCAAATCTGCAATCGCTCCCTGTGCTGGAAATCCTGGTGGTTATTATTGGCGTTCTGCAGCAGTATTATTCACATGAACTTGGAGTGTTGCTGTCTGAGGTATCTGGTCAGGCAATTAGGGATGCATTGGTTTCTTCTGTTTCACTCAGTTCAGATCAAAAACCTGCCAACATTCATCCCTGAAGTCTTTGTCCTAACCCAACTGAGGCTACTGCTATGCAGATAAATTCTTAAAAACAAAAACCCAGCCATTCACAATGGCCTTTCTTTACTATTACTAAGTTCTACACGGTTTCTAATAGTCATCTGGAGAACGTGCAGGGCTTGAAGGGATTTTAATTTTTTGACGATAGGGAGAATATGCAAACTGTTAATCTTTTAATATTATAATCACATGGGATAGCCCTAGATTCTAAGCGCCCACTCTGAAGGTGACATCCTCATTTTTAGCAAAATGTTCACCACATGTCCTGCTGCATTAATCCCTCAGTGGAGCCCCACAGCTTGAACACAAGTATCTCTCCCCAAAAGGTCCCTCTTTATAGCTCTCAAATATCACTTTTGCCACAAATTCATCTCTGAATCAGCTTCATTCTAGTATTTAAATATATATCTTTTTAATCCTGACAGGTATTCTATTTCCCCAGAGCCCTGCTTTCTTAGATCCGTGGATTCTGGTAAACTTAAAAAGTGTCCTTAAAAAGTGACAACTCAACTGACCGGTTAAATCCCCAGCACCAGGACCCAGCACAGCTGTGGGGGAGAAAGGAAGCGGGACCTGGAGCCAGGACTCCGGTGCTTTGCATTGCAGGAGAAGCAAGTAGTAAATAAAATAGAAGAAGCACATTCTGTGGGAAGGGAAACATTAGTTACAGACTCTACAAAAGGCAAGAAGAAAGGTTGACATGAGCTGAAGAAAATATAAACAGTGAATAAAAAATGCAAAGGACCAAACCAGGACTCCCTTATCACACTGATTTGGACCTGCTTAATCCTGGATCTCACAGGACTCAGTTTCTAAGTCAATCTCCTTAGAAAAACAATATCCCTGCATTGCTTTAAAATTCAATCTTATTAAGGATAAATAGTAAAAGTATAGATGGGTACGAGGATGATAAACTCCTATGGTTCACAAGAGTCAATTCCAGTGAGGAAAGGATACGCAAAGTGCTGAAAATATATTTGTCATCATTTATTTTTTAAGCTAGTAATGGGTATGTCGATATTTTTATTTTTATTTATCTTTTTATAAATGTCCAAAAGATTTTTGTAAGACCTTCTAGATCAACAAATAAAAGAAACTCGTCAGCAAAGTTGAGTACCCTAAACCTCCACCCAGCTTTGCAGGGTGTGATAGCAGAGAGGCCCCCACTAGGAGGGCCCCACACTTGGTTTAATGCTTGTTCTCACCGTCTTAAAATTCTTAGTAAATCTGCAACAAGGGGCTCACATTTTCATTGTCCAGTGGGCCCTGCAATCATGCAGCAGGCCCTAGGCTGCACTTAGTCAAAAGAAAGATGTTTCTGTTTAAAGTTAGACACAATGCGTGGGGTATTCAAGCCCAGGATTCAAGAGGACACGCCAGTTGTCCTCCCTTTGGAAGCTATAGTTCTCATTTTCCACTTTGACTAGTCAGAAACATCCTCAGGACACCTCATAGCTTCTCTCTCATATCTTGTTTGTCTTCCCTTATCTTCTCCTCAAAAACCAAAGACAGCCAAGAGGCAGAGGGGGGGAAAGGATGGTCAGAGGTGGGTGGCAATTCTCAGGACTGGCGGGAGGAAGTGGTTCCAGGTCTCTCCCTGCCACCCCCGCTCTCCTCTCTGCCCCAAACAAGAGGGAAGTGGCTTCCACTTATCTCTACTGCTCACCAGAAGTCACTCATTTTTTAAATTTTTGTTAGAATTTAATCCACCAAATAAGAATGAAGATCTCTTCTCCCCTCTAATTATTGAGAAAGCATGCTTTCACACAGAAAATGATTATTGAGCACCTATGATGTACAGGCACTCAATCAGACCCTGGAGTTTAAAAAAGGAAGAAAGTCAATATCCCCAGACTGGAAACGTATACAGAGTATTGGAAAGACAGGGAAGCAATTATAATGCAGGGTGGTCACTGTGCTCATGGAAGAGGTGCTCAGTGCCACAGAAGCAGACGAGGACAGCATCCTCCTGGAGTGGGGGTGGGGGCAGGGACCATGGAAGATGTCGTGGAAGAGTGCAGTGCCCACAAGTACTCCAGGCAGCAGAAACTGAAGTGTACAGAACAACATGTGTATGTGGGGGACTCTTTTTATCCATTAATTCTTTCTTCATGAATCATCTGCAAGACACCATGCTTAAAACCAAACTCAAGAGGGATAATGGTAGAAAAAGTCAGACAGATGGGAAAAACCAGGTCACGACGAAAAGGTTAGATTTTATTTTGTTTGTAGAGAAATTAGGGAAGAAATGGGACAGAGAAGTGCCATAAGATTTGTTTGTCGAGGGAATTAAAAAAAAGACTAACTTTAAAACTTAATTTCAGGAAAAGTGAATAAAAAACATGTGACCAGTAAGAAGGAGACTATTGCAATCTCTGTCTCTATAAAATTAGGGAAGGAATAATAGATGGAAGACATATTTTAAGAGACAGAATTTAATGGACTCAAAGACTTACTGGGGGCGAGGAAAAGAAGGAATTCAGTATGACTCTCAGGTTTCCATCACAAGCAATTAGTGAAAGATGGCATCATTCTCTTGAAGATGGAACTCAAAAAGGGAAGTGGGTTTGGGGTGGAATATGAAGTGTTCAGACTTGGTGTTCTTGCCTTAGGGAAGTGTGGTAGACTGTCAAGTGGATTTATTTCTATCTGGTCAATGGCTGTGTAAGTTGGAACTGGAGAGAGAATTTTGAGTGAAGATAGACTTGTGAGTCATTCATGTACCGGGAGAAATTGGAGCCACAGCCCCAGGTAGATTGCCTTGGGAGAAAGACAGAAGAATGAGTTCGGAGAGAAGTAATCTGAGGATAGGGACCCTGGGTCTGGAAGGTAAAGATAAATCAGCTGGGAGACTAAAAAGGATGCAAAAAAATTCAAAATGAACCAGGAAGGAGAGGCATCATAGAGCCAAGTTTTAAGACAAAGAACGCTATCAAAAACAGCAAATGCAGGCAGACAGGGCAAGAAAAATGAGATCTGCAAAGAATCATTGAATTTAGCAACCAGAAGCATTTTTGATAATCTTAATGAAAATAGTTTCAGTGGAATAGTGAGATTATTTTAGATGACTTTCTTGACTGGGATCATACAGTATACTTTATACACACAGAGGCTGAGACCAAAAGCTTTGGGTAAGATTCTTAAGACAAAGGGCAAAAGTCTTAACACTGCAATCTCATATTTTGAAATCTACATATGAAGCCTCCTGATTCATTAGTTGGCCAAATAGACTACCCTTTTAGGCCACTTCCCCAAATCTCAGATACATTATTTAAAATAGTTTCTTTAAGGAAAACCCCATTGGTTTTTCTGTACCACTGCTCCATACATTGGGAGATGTTCTAATACATAGCTCTAGGGAAAGAGCCAGGCCTAAAACTTGAAGGAGGAACTATTTAGAATTTGCCTGCTCCAATGGAAAGGGCACCTGTGTTCTTTGTCTGCATTACTGACATAAGTGCCATCTCTTAGATTCAGAGAGATAATCATCCTATCTATTAGCACTATGGCAGGCTCAGAGTATTAACAACCTCAAACCTTATCCTCCCATGAAAATATTCTGCTTAGGGAAAATCATATCCAGTCTCAGTCAAGATTGACAGTCACAACTTGACTAGTTAGGGTATTGTAAGAGTTGAATATCTTAGGTATGCAGTGAAATTGTTTAAAGATCATTAATCAAATAATTTTTGAAAGAAGTTCAAAGCACAGTAAGTTTATTCTTTTTTTTTATTGATCGACATAATTTAAGTGTGCCAAACCTAGAAATGAATAGTGAAGACTTTATGATAATAATACAGGAAACAGAGCAAGAGGTCAAGGTCTAAGGCCCAAAGGATCATGGGAGACACCAGAATAGAGTCATAGCCAAGAGCTGAGCTCTCAGAGCAGGCCTGCTGCAGTGGTAGCAGGGGCGTATTGACAGCAGGTTACTGGATATTATTACTATGCCACTGGCAGAATAAATCTTTCTTTCTGGACTTTGTTAGTTTTCTTCTCTAAAGTAGTGGCCCTAATACATAGCTTTATCCTTTTCTCACTCAGATTTTATAGAAAAATGGGCTCCTTGACTTGGGCAATCTTTTAAAAAGAAAAAAAAAAAAAGCTGAGTTTTTTTAATGAATTGACCAGGTGGCTTTTCAAAATATCATCAAGAAGAGCATTCTGTAGAATCAGATCCGGACAGGCAAACCCCCAAGTTAAACAAAGCACAGTGTTTAAGATCAATTTATTTAGGTTAAAAGAATCAAGAAGTTTTTAAAAGACTACAAAGTTTGTAAAGTAAAAATAGTCACAGTAAGTTAAAGTTAATTTATTATTGAGGTAAGAAAAACTTTTTTATAAATTTAGTGTAGCCTAACTGTACAGTGTTTATGACGTCTACAGTAGTGTGCGGTAACATCCCTGCCCTTCACACTCACTCACTGACTTGCTCAGAGCGACTTCCGGTCCTGTAAACTCCTCTCATGGTAAATGTCCTGTGCAAGCGTACCATTATTATCTTTCATATCTCATACTGTACCTTTTTATGTTTAGATGTATTTAGATACACAAAAACTTACCATTGTGGTACAGTTGCCTATGTGTTAACATAGACAAAGTAACAGACTGTACAGCTTTGCAACCTCAGAACAGAGGGCCACACCTTGTAGCCTCGGTGAGTGGTGAGCTATATCACTCTACGATGGTCACGCAACAAAATCACCTACAGATGCATTTCTCAGAACATATCCCTGACATTAAGCAACACAGGACTGTATTTAATCCACTGAATGAAAAAAAATTTGTCAATCAAGAATTCTATAACCAGCCAAAATATCTTCTAAAGGCAAAAATAAAACTAAAACATGTTTGGCACACCAAAGCTGAAGAGTTTCTCACACTGCAACTTTCTTCTGTGTTTTCACACAGAAAGAAAATGATACCAGATGGAAATCAGGCTGTGCACAAAGGAATGCAGAGCTTTGGAAAAAATAATTAACACGGAAAAATATAAAAGACTTTTATTCCTGTTGTTTTCCTTCTCATTTGTCATTGCACAATTATAATGAATACTTCTCTAGAAGGCTTTAAAGGATGTTGACAATATCAAATCTACCTGTACAAGGTGGTAGGAAATTATGGGAGTAGGAAAAATTAAGGCTCAGAAATAGAGCCTTAATCTTTTTTGGGGGGGGGTGTTTGTTTTTTTGTTTTGTTATTGTTTGGTTTTTATTTCAAATTAATATGAGGATACAAATTTTTAGGTTACATTGTTCTCACTTCCAGAGTCAAGTTCCGATTGTAAAGGAGCCTCTCCCCTAGGAAGCAAGTTATACACCCTCAAAATGTGCACATTAGGTGAGATCCTGCCTCATGCCCTCCCTCCTTCTGCCAATCATCCTCCACCCTTTCCTTCTCCCCCTCCCCCCATACTAGACTATATTTGTATTTTATTGTTCATATAAGCATGTAATTGTTTATATTAGTATGGAGTACACTGGATATTTATTTTTCCATTCTTGTGATACTTTACTAAGAAGAATGTATTTTGACACCATCCAGGTAAAAGTAAAAGATATAAAGTCTCCATCTTTTTAATGGCTGAATAGTATTCCACAGTATACATATACCACAGTTTGCTGATCCATTGATGGGCACTTTGAACACTGACAACATCTACATGCTACCAGATCAGAAATATTTGGCAATGAACATTTTAATGACTAAATCATGTAATTAAAGTTTGGCTAATCTAAGAAAATATGCACACATGAATTATTATAAAACATATGATTGAAAAGATATTACTTTTCCAACCCTATTTTCCACGGCTGTCCTTCACTCACCACTAATTCCAGCCATACCAAACCACTTCCCCAAGTCTGGCAATTGGCTTCTTATTACAGCCTTTGCCTAATTTTTCATGGCCTGCTACACTATAAGGTCATTAGTGCCAAAGATTCTGCCACCAATTTACCTTAACACAGAGCACAGGAACTGTGAATGCAAATATATATATATTAGGTTTTATTATCTTTATAATGGAAATGATTATGCATTCATACTTCTAGTCACTATTTCTGTGAAACTTTCCTTTGCATATTTATGTTCTAAAGGATTTATTTGACATCCATGGAATATGTTAAATTAGTTTCTTACATGTCATACATTTTGCACCAGGACAGAACACAGTAACTCACTCAAAACAGAGATCATTTTATTTTGCTTTAGTTTTGGTTTGTACCTAATTTTTATTTTCATCAGAGTATATGTGTGTGTGTTTATATATATAAACTACATCTGTAGTTTGTGTGATGCAAATCACATTTTTCTCATTTTGACATCTCTGAAATCAGGATGGCTCATATAACCAAAGTATTTTAGAATCAATAAGATATACATGGGCAGCACCTGTGGCTCAGTGGGTAGAGCACCAGCCCCATATATTGAGGGTGGCAGTTTCAAGCCCAACCCCAGCCAAACTGCAACAAAAAATAGCCAGACATTGTGGCAGATGCCTGTAGTCCCAGCTACTCAGGAGGCTGAGATGGGAGAATCACTTAAGCCCAGGAGTTGGAGTTGCTGTGAGCTGTGATGTCACAGCACTCTACCTTGAGCGATAAAGTAAGACTCTGTTTCTGAAAAAAAAAAAAGATATATAGTAGAACCTCCATAGTTAACCACCTCCCTACATTGACCATCTCCTTAAGCTGACCTGATTTTCACAGACCAGACATGTACCACATGTACATATCAGTATAGTAGGCCTAGTTCCTTATAAGTTAACCACTGCCATATGCTGACCAGTTTGTTACAGTCCCTTGGGTGGTCAACTTACAGAGGTTCTATTGTAGTTATATTTAAAGCATATTATGAAAAATAGTGGTCTACTGCTCCACACCACACTATCCCTGAAGACTACATAGGCAACCATTTTTTATTTTTTTTTATTTTTTTTTATTAAATCATAGCTGTGTACATTAATGTGGTCATGGGGTACAGTGTGCTGGTTTTGTATACAATTTGAAATAGTTTCATCAAACTGGTTAACATAGCCTTCATGGCATTTTCTTAGTTAAGACATTTATATTCTGCATATAGAAAGTGTCACTAGCACCCTTGTAAGATTCACCGTAGCTGTGGTCCAACCAATCACCCTCCCTCCACTCATCATCCCCCTCCCCCCTTTCCCCTTTCTCCATATTCTTGAGTTATAATTGGGTTATAGCTTTCATATGAAAGCTATAAATTAGTTTCATAGTAGGGCTGAGTACATTGGATGCTTTTTCTTCCATTTTGAGATACTTTGCTAAGAAGAATACATTTTTTAATTTTTAAAATGTTTCTTTAAATAAATAACTACTTCTGTATTTTGAAAAACATGCTGACATATTTGTTTCTATTTTTTCCCTCATCTTTGGAGATCGAGAGATTATCTAAATGAGTCTAGCCTAATCATACTGGCCCTTAGATATAGAGTTTTTTGTGACCTAGAGAAGAAGAAAGAGACTGAGAAATACACTCCAGCTAGCCTGGGAGAAAGCAAATACCCGTGCTGTGAACGGCTGGTGGAGAGCAGAGGCTTGCGGGAGCTGAGGCCATCCTCAGCCAACAGCTAGCAGGAAATGGGGATTCAGATCTACTGCCACTGGAAAACTAATTCCACCAACAATCACAATGAGCTTGGAATAGGATCCTTTCCCAGAGTCTCCAAAAAGGAACACAGCCCCGCTGATTCCCTGATCTGAGCCCTGGGAGACCCTGAGGAGAGAGCCACATACACTCTGCCTGAAACTGTCACCTACATGACTGCGAGCTGACAAACCGTGTTGTTTTAGGCTGCTCAATCTGGGATGATGTGCTACGCAGCAATGGGAAAGGGATGCGGTAGTTATGTCACATATTCTCATTATATCAGTATTCAGTTTTTATATTATTATTAATATATGGATATTATTCACAGGGGAGTTATTTAATGAACTATAATTATATTTCTCTTTTATTACCCTGGAGTCAATAATTGCCTCATTTTTTTTCCTTCCTTAGTGTTTTATGTATTTATCACCAATTTTCTTTCAAATTTTCACGTATTTCAGACAAATGTACTAGTTTTAGATTCATGTTTCCCTCCAAACTCTCCCTTGTCGATCCTTCCAACCTTCTGCTCAGTCTGGGTTGATTGTTTTCTCTTTCTCTGTAGAACTGATGTAATATTGAATCTCCCTTCATAATAATTCTGGAATTCCTTCTCCCTCACATTTCCTGAATTTCTTCTTTGCTTTCTTAGGCTATTTTTTTTGTTTTAGACCAGTGATTTTGAACAGGTATGACATCAAAATTTTTAAAGATTATTAATTAAATTATTTTTGAACAAAGTTCAAAGTACAGAAAGTATATTCTTTTTTTAAATTCATTTTTTTAATTATCGACATAATTTAAGTGTGCTGCAAAAGTTTACTGCCATGCAGTAAAAACGGTTGAAAAATACTGTTTTAGAGGAATACCACTTCCAATAGCTTCCTGTAAAATGGATTGTTGTAAGTAAATTTTTTCTTTCTCTTTTTTATTTAGTTATGGTAAGAATTCCTAACGTGAGATCTATCCTCTTTATAAATTTTTAAGCGTGCAATATAGTGTTGTCAACTATAGGCTCAATGTCATACAGCATACCCCTAGACTTAATCATCTCACATAATACAGTCATTATATCCATTAAATAACAACTCTAGTTTCCCCCTCCCCCAGCCTCTGGTAACCACCACTCTGCTCTCTGCGTCCATGTGTTTCACTGCTTTAGAGACCTCATATAAATGGAATCCTGAAGTGATTGCCCTTCTGTGATTAGGCTTTTTTCACCTACCATAATATCCTCAAAGTTCATTCATGTTGTTTTATAAAGCAGGATTTTTCTTCTTTTTTAAGGCTGAATTGTATGTGTGTGTATGTACCTGAGGAAAATGGGGAAAATGCAAACCAAAGCCACAGGGAAATATCACTTCACACCTTTTAGGATGGTGTCTCAGTCAGTTCAGGCTGCTATAACAATGTTTCATAAACTAGACAGTTTGCAAACCACAGAAATTTATTTCTTACCATTCTGGAGGATAAAAAGTCTAAGATTAAGATGTCAGCATATCCAATGTCTGATGCAAATATCCTAGTTCATAGATGACCGTCTTCTCATATTCTTACATGGCAGAGAGCAAAGAGAAGGATCCTATGTCTTGTTCTGCTTTTATAAGGGCACTAATCCCAGTTGTGAGGGTTCCACCCCTATGATCTAATTATCGTCCAAGTTCCCATCCAAATACCATCACATGGTCTTTAGGAATTTAGGCTTCAACATAGCATATGGCTACTATAAAAAACAAAACCAAAAAAAGATAATTTGGGGCAAGGAAGGAGAGAAATTGGAACCTTCATACTTTGGTGATGAGAATGTAAAATGGTATACCCACTTAAAAATAATATGGAAGCTCCTCAAAAAATTAAATATAAAAATGCTCTCTGATGTAGAAATCCCCCTTATGTATCAAAAAGAATTGAATCAAGATCTCAAAGAGATATTTGCACTCCCGTGTTCATTGCAGCATTATTCACAATAGCCAAGATATGGAAACAACCTAAATATCCATTGACAGGTAACGGATGAAGAAAATGTGGAGGTAAACATTTTGGGGCTCTTTGTGTCTTTATTCTAGCCCACACTGGGTTGATAGTTTGGCTGGGCATAGATTTCATACAGGTGTTCCTTTACTATGCTTTGGCTTCCAATTTATTTCTGAGAAGCCTGATGGCATAATGATTGCCAGCTCTCTGAGTATGACTTCATGTTCTTCTCCTCTTCCCTTTTCTCTTCCTTTTTCTCCTTCTCTGTCAAAGTTTATAGAATCTTCTCTGACTTCCCAGTGTTCTGAAATTTCACAAGGATGTTCTTGGTATGCTGTCCTTTTAATATGCATTCAGTGAGTTCTAATTTTTGTAAACTCATATCCACAAATGGCACCATTTCTTGGATCAATTTCCTCCCTTTCTTTTTTCTCTGTGTTGTTGTTGTTGTTGTTGTTGTCATTTGTTTTGGGGTTTTTTGCAGTTTTTGGCCAGGGCTGGGTTTGAACCCACCACCTCCGGCATATAGGGCTGGCACCCTACTCCTTTGAGCCACAGACACCACCCTCTCTGTTCTTTCTTGATTGGAATTCCTATTAGTTTCTGGCTTCATGATTTCTTTTTCCACTTTTTTTTTTTTTTACTTTTTTTGATGATCATTTCATTTTATTATCTTTACTCATGCATTTTTCACCTTTTACATTTTCTTTTTTTTATTTCTTTGACTTATTTTCCAGTCTTTATATTGACTACTTCATTTTGCTTTTTTATCTATAAAAGCTCTTCTTGGTCTCTGAATGTTCCTTTTTAATGTAATCTTTTTTCTTCATGGTATCTTTTTTACATTTCTGAGGATACCAATTATTTGGGGTATTTTTTAAGTCTTTTTTTGTCCCCTGCATTGTCTTCTTCTGAGCCTCATTTTTCTGTTTATGTTGTTGTTTAAATTAAGATCTCTATTTTCATCTCAGAGGCATTCCTCACATACCCAGACTAGATCCATCCTTATGAAAAAGTGAGGCATTAAAATATTATTTTATTGAGAAGCATTTTTTGTCTGGAAGCTTTCTTCTTAACTGGTGGGCTTCATTGTAGGTGGAGACCTAGCCATACCTTTAACAGTATCTTTAGGGCTTTTACCTTTGGCAAGTTTTCCCTAGGGACAAAGAATCCAATTTCCTGCCAGGAGGGTATAACCCAGAACATCCACATTCTAAGAGCTAAGCTTCAGGAAAGGGGCTGGGGATGTTAATAGCATGAAAACCTTCATGTAATCCTCCTGTTTTCCATGTCATGCCCCTTCTTCGGCAGCTCCTGGTATCACTGAACTCAGAGCTTCTCTCCTTTAGCCTCTCCTGAGAATAAGCTTTTAGGGGTTTGAAGGTTAGGAAAGAAGGAAGAGCCTGACCACCCAGGTTGGTGAAGAGGATCTGGGCTTCTTTGCCCAGAATTGGTGCTGCAGTTTGGGGTAGTCCTGAAGTTCTGCAGCCTCCTTCTTCATGGTCCTTCCTGCTTACAGCCATTTAGTGTTGAACTTTCTTTTAAAGTGCAGAGTCACTTACCACTGGTTTATTCACTTTCCAGCTTCCAAACCTTGTTTTTACCGTTTTTCTTCTCTTGTAGGTTTATGGGTTTTTATTCCTTTATTTTTACTTCAGTAGGAATTCAGAAAAATATCACGTTTAACAGGAACCACCTAGATATTTATAGGCCACAAATTTCCCTCTATTTGTTGTTACATCAACTTCCTAAATCTGAAAAAGTTAAAAGCATTAAAAAAAAAAACCATTATTATTACTTTTTGGATCTCTTCCATTTACTGGTTTACAAATATTTGAGGGATTCTGGAATTTTTATACTGACTAATGTGAAAGAGACAAAACTGGAAGAACACTTCACTCTTCACACTATCACACCTGTTCTCCCACCACATGCACCATGTGGGCGTCCACAACACATACACACCCAGCCTCCAGTCTCCCTTGGAAGTGGTCACACGGTAGAGCAAGAAGGTGCCTACCAAAAGTAAGTGCAGATGCGCCAGACGTGTTGATTCTGCCTAGCTGAAAGCACACTTCACCCTCTTCCTCCCTCACCTCTCAGATACTTGGCCTCCTCCCTAAGGCTGGTCTCTAATCCAGAGAGATTTAAGCAAATCCAGCCCAGCATCAGAGCAGTCTTCCTGCTATGCGTCTAGCCCTACCTCCATCCCGGATGGCGATATAAGGAATTCTGCCCTGGCCCTTTCTTACATGAGTCTGCCCCTCCACCCGGTAACCTTCTTCAAATCCCAGCCTGCAGAACCAGATCAGGGCTGCACCCTGAGACCAAGCGGGGCTTCTCCCCCAGGCCTGCTCACTGCCTCGGTGTTCAGCTTCCAGATCTTACTTCCACTGAGTGGTCACGATGCTGTCCACGCAGCACAACTCCATCTGTCCTAATACTTCCCTAATCAGCTTGCTAATACCTGACATTTCTGCTTCAGAAATATATTCCTCGACATCAACCATTTAAACTTTATTTGAATAAATTCATTTAACCTTTTCCTAAGGGCAAAATTTGACAGAGGAAAGAAGAGACAGTTGCAGGGACTTAGGGATTGAAAGACGAGACAAGGGGAGCCAGAGAGCCCTCCTTCACTTCCCAGATGCTTGAGACCGCACCAGCCACCCCTCTCTTCACACACTGCCCTCCTCTGAGGTGTCAACCCAGCACCCAGCTTCGCCTGGTTCTCCCAGTTGCTTTTGGAACTTCATAACTTCTTAGCTTGTGGGCTGTGCCTATTTCTGCACAGAGAACTCAGTTTTAGGATGTAAAACCTTTGAAGGCAAGAGTGTCCGCTTTCCTTGCTTTTTTTAGTTCGTATCCCAGGATACTTCTGGCAATTGTTAATCCAGTTCTCCAATCCAAATCCATTGGCTCAGAGGTCACTCTGTCAATAATTCTATGAGGAAAAAAAGCCCGTAAAGGTAAGTCAGGAGATAAAAAAGTGACCACATCACCATCTCTCTGCTCTGCAATGACAGTGGGGAGGTACTCTCCCCCAACTTAACAACTTTTAGCCTCAGTTTCTTCATCTTTCAAATGGGCATAAGAACATCTCACAGGGATTTGAAAGGGGTAAAAAAGGAAATGTGATCAAAATACCTTGCATGTGCCTGGCACACATCTGATAAGTGTTAATTCACTACCCAAGTCACCACAGAACAGGACAGGAGCAATTGGAAAAGCACCCCCTTCCCCGAGGCAGTGGCCAGGAGGCGGGGTGGAGGTGACCCCCACTGAGGGAGGGGAGGAGTGTTTATTCTAGGCAAGATACACCGGACCATTTCATCAGCCCAGATTTCGAAGCCTGTAAAAGCATTAAGGGACCATCTGCCTGGAGCCACACTGGAGCTTCCTGACCTAAACAAGAAAGTGCTCGGCCTCTGCAGACAAGTCCGTACCAGGGCGGCTGTAGCAGGCCTGCCGACCTCTGGGTAAATAAATGTGTGGACCAGATACAATAAACATTTTCTCTCATCCTGAAATCAGATCTGCAGATTCCTCAGCCCCTCGGTGCTGGGCAGACTGTAATTACAGGATATGTTAAATTTTCTTTATAGCTAGTCCTGATGGTTGTTAAGTGACCACATCAGCCAGCACAGCACCCTGCTCTGGTCTGCTACTACGGGTAATGAAAACCAGATGTTTGTCTGAAGTTAATAATCAATACAGCCCTTGGCCCAAGTCAAGTAGGGCTCACCGTTTGCTTGGAGAAACCATGTAAAGTGGTGATAAGCCTGGTGACCTGCAGCCTGCCTGTGGGGCCGCCACTCGAGGGAGAGATAAGCCATTTGACACTCCCGGAGGTGACTGGAGAGAGAAATGAGCAACTGACAAGAACCAAGAACTCACCCAACACACCGACCGAGCAGTATCTGGGTGTCAGGGCCACAGGAAGGCTTCTAGGGATTTGGCAATTTGGATAGAAACAGACGTCTTTGTTGATACTCTAATTACAGATGTTACTCAGCTTTTAGACAACAGTTTGGAATTCCTGTGCACAGTCTCCTCTACTTAGAGGCAGTTTTCCTCCCTTACCCAGAGTTAGTGACATAAAACAAAAATCAATAAATGCATAATTGAATTACTCCTGTTAGTAGCTAACATTGTGTATCTTAGAACCAATGAAGTAGACATGAGTATTTGCAGTCATTAAAAGAAAGTGTTCACAAAGCTACTAATTGACACTGTGAAGTGGGGCCCTGAAACCTCCACTTTTGATTACATATTAATTCTGCTATGGAGATATGCTATTCTGGAAGCCCTTTCAATGGCCATCTCTTCCCTACTGAGCTAACCAGTTTGGGGATGGAGATAGAAGAAATGAGTATTTCTCTCTGCCAGTTTTAGAACCATAAAGACCCCAAAGAAGACCCAGCCTCTGCCTGGTCCAAGCCTAAGCCCCTGTCCATCACTCAGGGAAAGAAGTCAGATCCACTTCAGTGCGATTATTTTAAGGTCCCGCAGCAGGAGGAGGGAAATAAGACCCTGTCACAGTCTTCTTGTTGTTCCTAATACAAGAGATAAGAATGTTTATGAATAAGAACTCTAATCCAAGGGAGAAAACAGTGTACCGTGACAAAGATATGAAGGAAAAAGGAGAGATGAATTCTATCTTGAAGAGTCAAAAGCAATTATCCAGAAAATTTGAACTGAAGAGGTGGTGTCTGTTAGGCCTGAAAAGTCAAAATAAATATTTCAATATGCAAGTACAGGGGGAAAGACACTGCCGTGAGCAGCTGTGGTTTGGGCCACCCAATAACACTCTCCTTTCCTCTGTTCTAGCATCCTCATTCTCCCGTGGAAAATTCTGTTCCCAGAACCCTCAGTCCCGCCCAACACAAACCACACCTTACCACCATTCCCACTCCCTTGAAGTAGAGATCATGAATGAGGTCAAGGGAGGGGCGGGAATCAGGGATTTGGGGGAGGAATGAGCCGAGCATTCTGACAAACTAAATGGAATCCATAGGCCACGTTTTCAAATGCTCAACTCAGAAATTTTTCTACACAAAGAGTCTGTTAATCTTTGAGAATTCACTGCTTTCTCTAATTTCCACCCCAAATTTACAAAGGCCAAATTCAGTTATTTTCAATTACTAAATATATTAGCTTAATATACTAGTTATTCTTCCATTTGATGGACACCTCTTTTTTATAAGAGTCTGGACTTGTTAATAAAACATAGACATTGGTGGAGAGGATATTCAAGCCAAAATAACAAACTCATATTCTTAGATCCAGCTAGCACAGAGAATTACTGTAATTCATCTCCCTTCTAATAATGGTTTAAGAGGTGACAAATAACATACCCAAATGGTGACTCAGTTCCTTTCAGAGTTTAAATTATTTCTTTTGTTTCTCTGAAATTAATAATAACATACACTTGAAATGAATTAATTAGAAGATAAATTAAATAGAAAGTTACCACAAATAGGTTGGGAGATAGATTTGGAATGAGAGTCAAGAGAGTGTTACATATATAATTTGGTACTGAAAATAAATGTTTTGCATTTTCAGCAGAACATTTTGGTGCCACCATCAAAATGGCTCCCCCAAAAGCAGCTTTATAAATGCTATGGGCTGAATTGTATTCCCACTCCAAAATTTCTATGCTGAAGCCTTAACTCAGAATGTGAAGGTATTTTTAATGAGATCTTTGGGAGGTAATTTAGTTTGGATGAAATCTTGAGGGTGGGGCCTTGATAATGGGATTAGTGTCCTTATAATAACAGATACCAGAGATCTAGTGTGCTCTCTCCTTTCTTTCTCTCTCTTTCTGCTATGTGAAAACACTGGAAGAAAGAAGTAGTCTTCAAGCCAGGAGAATGGTCCTCACCAGGAGCTAAATAAGCCAGAATTTTGATCTTAAAATTTTTAGCCTGCAGAGTAAGCCACTAGAGTATTATGTTATGGCAGCCTGAGCAGACCAAGACAATAAAATTCAAAATTCACTCTCTAATACTCCATCTATTCCAGCTTGGCACCTGTACTTCAGTGACTAGAGTGCTAGCTACATACACTGGAACTGGCCAGTTCTAATCTAGCCCAGGCCTGCCAAACAACAATGACAACTACAACTAAAAAATAGCCAGACATTCTGGTGAGCACCTGTAGTTCCAGCTACTTGAGAGGCTGAGGCAAGAGAATCACTTAAGCCCAAGAGTTTGAGGTTGCTGTGAGCTGTGACACCACAGTACTCTATCAAGGCCAACATAGAGAGAGTCTGTCTCATAAAAAAAAAAAAAAAACAATACTCCATCTATTCCACCCCTGGGCTTCCAACTTCTCTTTTCTGTTTTATTTTTTTCCATTGGCTTTCTTTCTTTAACTTAAGTTTTATTAACTCATAACTGTTTACATTTATAGGGTACAATGTGATGATTTGATATACAACATGGAATGCTTAAATCAAACTGATTAACAAAACCATCACCTCACTCACTCATTTTTTGTGGTAAGACATTTGTAATTTACTCTTTGTTATTTTGAAGTGTACCCTTGCATTGTGCACATTAGGCAAGATCCCACCAAATACCCTCCCTTCTCCTACCAATCACCTTCCACTCTCCCTCCTGTGCCCTCCCTCTTGCTAGACTATAGTTGTGTTTTATCATTCCTATGAATGTGTAGGGGGTTATATATTGGTTTAATAATTGTATTGAGTACATTGAATAATATTTTTTCCATTATTGAGATACTTCACCAAGAAGGATATATTCCAACTCTATCCATGTAAACATAAAGATGTAAAGTCTCCATCTTTTTAACGGCTGAATAGTATTCCATGGTATATATATACCACAATTTATTAATCCATTCATGGATGGATGGGCATTTGGGCTGCTTCCACAATTTGGTAATTATGAATTGGATGGCAATAAACATTCTGATGCAATTGTCTTTGTGGTAAAAATGATTTTTGTTCTTCTAGGTAAATACCTAGTAATGGAATTGTGGGATCAAGTAGAAGGTCAACTTTTAATTCCTTAAGGATTCTCCATACTTCTCTCCATAAAGGTTGTATCAGTTTGCAATCCCGCCAGCAGTATAGAAGGATTCCCTACAGAGAACTGAAATTAGTCAATAAGAAAAGAACAAACAACCCCATTTCTTTGTGGGCAAGAGACTTGAACAGAAAATTCTCTGAAGATGACAGACAAATGGTCAACAAACACATGAAAAAAAAAAAGCTCATTGTCTTTAATCATGAGAGAAATGCAAATCAAAACCACTTTGAGATATCACTTAACCCCAGTAAGAATAGCCCACATCTCCATTGCCTTTAATGCCACATAGCATACTAAATATTTGACATATATTGCTAGTTCACTCACTGCTGTATCTCCAGCACCCAGAATAAGCCTGATATCTGATAATGACTCAGTAAATATCTGCTGAATGTTGAATGACTAAATCCAACTCAGGTGCTGTTTCTGTTTGGAAGATTTTGCTGGCTTCCATTATTCTTGATCTTAGCTGTCCAGAAAGTTACATGCTTTCTATGTGCTTCTTTTTCTGTGTCATATCCAGACATCAATAGTTGTATTTTTCATATTGTACCATGTATTGACCCTACTCTGGGCCAGGAGATGCTTGAGGACTAGGACAAGTATATCTTTATCTCCAGAGCCCATCTCCATACCTGTCTCTGGTCTTGGCAGTGCCATGGGGAAAAGACCGAAGAAAGTAGAGTATCAATAATAAGACTGATAATTTGGAGCTAGATATGGTGGCTCACACTTGTAATCCTAGCACTCTGGGAAGCTGAGGCAAGAGGATCCCTTGAGCTCAGGGGTTTAAGACCAGCCTGAGCAGCGTGACACTCTTATCTCTACCAAAAATAGAAAAATTAGCTGGGTAGTATGGCTGGCACCTGTAGTCCCACCTACTCAGGAGGTTGAGGCAGGAAGATTTCTTGAGCCCAAGACTGAGGTTGCTGTGAGCTAGGCTGATGCCACAGCATTCTAACCTGGGACAACAGAATGAAATTCTGTCTCAAAAAAATTTTTTAAAAAGACTGTTAATTTGATTGGAACACCAGGGGATAGAAAGGGGCAAAGAAGTATGTGTGTTCCATGGGATGTGGGGGAGGAAAGGGGCATCAACTATACCATTGAATCCAGGTCTCAGGCATTAAACCAGGCAGAACTCTACTTTAGCCTGAAATGGAGAATGGCTCTGGGTTAATGTGTGATAGCTCCTACAAAGCATGCGGGGGCAAATTCCCAGGATGCTAGGCTCTTCCTGTGTTTCAACAATCAAGCTGATTTGTTTACTTCCCTCTAAACAAAGTCTCCACCAAATGACCACCAGGCAACAGAAGATATAATACATCTAGTTGGGTATTTAAAGACTCATTAGACTAAAAAGCTGAGGAGTGTCAAGGACCTACCAAGCTATCCACTGAGCTGTCTACCCAAAGAAGCTCATCCACTGAATCCTCTGCACCTTAAGAATGACTGGGGAGAAGGGAGGGGGGAATGGGTGGAGGGAGGGGGATTGGAGGGACCATTTTTGAGGTTTATCTTATAGGGGTACAAGTGAAACTCTCTAAGAGTAGAATGAGAACGTTTTAAAACAATAACTGAGAAAATGACATGAAGGCTGTGTTGATCAGTTTGATGGAAGTATTTAGGATTGCATGTGAAAACCCCACACTGTACCCTAGAAGTGCATTAATGTACATAGTTACCATTCGATAAAAAAAATAAGAACTGAATAAAATAATTTTTCTTATTATCTTTATAACATACATATTAAATCCCTTGGAATGGACTTTTCAGAGTTGGTAGAGGAGACAGTTGCCTCCATGGTTTTATTTGGTAACTACCTTCCTGGCTCCTGTTTTTCTTCAATAGTCATTAAAATTCTACTACCATAGGTATTTTCTTTTTTTAGAGACAGAGTCTCATTTTGTTGCCCTAGGTAGAGTGCTGTGACATCATAACTCACAGCAACTTCAACCTCTTGGGCTTAAGCGATCCTCTTGCCTCACTCTCCCAAGTAGCTGGGACTACATGCACCTGCCACAGTGCCTGTTTTTTGGTTTTTTTTTAAGAGATGGGGTCTTTCTCTTGCTCAGGATGGTCTCAACCTCTTGAGCTCAAGCAGTCCACCTGCCTTCACCTCCCAGAGTGCAAGGATTATAGGCATGAGCCACTGCCTCCAGCTTACCAGAAGTATTTTCTTCTCACTATTGAAATCCTCTCTGCCACTTAGAGTGGCCAGCAAAAGTGCATATAGCTCCACATGCTTGGCATCTTAACAGACTGTACTGTGCCCTTTCTGGAGATTAGGTGGTATCTAGCAGAGCACAATATCTTCAGAATAAAGTTCCCGCATTGAACAGCACATGTGCCTACAGCAGGGAAAGCCATATTGATCAGGCAGGTGGGTGGGTGGTACTTTGGGCATAACCTATCATTTTTCAGAGGATTAGCTTCAATGGCCTTATTTGTGGAAATATATTCATTTGTGAAGAGAAGTATCCGTTTGCAAAAGGAGAGGTCAGTCCTCCTTGGTGACGCCAATTTAAAACCATTAGAATGACTTGTTCTGACCTACGTAGAATAAACAAACCTCCAAGCAACTACTAACTATATTTCCTGACTCTATTATAAAAACATCATTCTCAGAATATCTCCAAAGTATCCACCAAGAATTTTACCATTTTGCTTACTTTGCTCTTGTGAGAAAAGTTAATGATAACGAATACTTGCATTGATAATTGGCTTCTTTCAAAGTGTCCTGTTTCAAATGTATCTTCTACCTAGTCCTTGCCTGGCCAAGAAAATCAATTATTGTCCTTCTGACCCTCACCAGGTATAAGGGCAGTTTGTCTTGACTTCTTCTCATCCATCACCCCCTCCACTCCTCGTACAGATTTCTTCCATATCTACCACTTTACAGATACTGTTTTCTCAAAGTTTGACAATATGGGCCCTCTATTCACCAAACCCAAGACCTTATGTTCAAAGGCCTCATTCTTTACAATGATGGATCTCTAAGAGGTGGGAACTATACAAGACAATATTTGGGATGCAGGAAGTAAAAAACCTTAAACTCTTATTCATGTTTTTAATTTCAACCTTAACATCTTTTTATTTTGTGTATTTCTTAAAATAATGTGTTTAGCATATTGGTATAGTATTGGGAATGACTACTCAAACTCTAATAGCATATGAAACAAACTGATAAAACTTAGTGGCCCACTTTTCTCAAAATGTGGTATAAGGACCCACGGGAGTATCTGAGGTCCTTTCAGGTGTCCACAAAGCCAAAACTGTTTTCATATTAATACTAATATGGAATTCATCTTTTTCACTTATTCTCTCATAAATATACTTTTCCAGAGGCTATATGACATGATATTGTAACATATTGAACACATATTTGAACTACAAAAGTCATTACGAGAAGCCAGTTATTTTTCTATTAAGCAGATATTAAAGGGACTTGCAGAAAATATAAAAGTGCTACCCTTGTCATTAAATTTATTCATTTTAGAAAATAGTTGTTTTTCATAAAAATGTGTTAATGTTGACATGTAATGAATGCTTATTTTTATTTTAAAGTGAAATAAATATTTTAAAGTCTTAATTATAAATATTATTATGGTAAATATCAATAAATGCTCATTGGT
Organism: Galagoides demidoff; assembly: GCA_963574575.1. Lineage (NCBI taxonomy): Eukaryota > Metazoa > Chordata > Mammalia > Primates > Galagidae > Galagoides > Galagoides demidoff. The sequence goes on along the minus strand of CAUYQV010172935.1, from coordinate 4,125 downwards.
ATGTTGGAGCTGGCTTACCTCAATCTGCAAGAAAGATGTTCATAGCTTGAGATAGGTAGGTGGGAGTTTACAGCAAGGAAATCAGAAAATACCATAAATCAGGACTCTTGTTTTGTTTAGTAGCACACCACTAGATATAATTCGCTTAATCAGAAAATTAAGTTCCTTGGGATCCTTTATAATGAAGAAAGCAAAGAGATCCTAAGAACAAAAAATTTTCAAACTTCTGCTCTGCTGCATTTAACCCTGTTAATTTCTACATTCTCAATACTCCATCTATCACTCTACCCCCTCTTCACACCCAAACTCTGTCTCTCCATGGCTTGGCTCACACAACACAACTCAGAAACCTCCTCTATGCATCTAATTCTCTTCTCTTTCCTTGTAACCCGATAAAGCCCTGGTCCTCCTCCTTAATTCAGTCTCTATAACTTCTCTCTGTTAAAATATAGTGCTTCTCAAAGTACTTGGGAGGTGCTTATTAAAAATTAGTATTCCTAGAACAATTGCATCACCCCAAAACTACTTAGTCACAACTCTTTGAAAGGGTATTAAACTTCTTAATATCAAGGGGTGACTCTTATGACTATCTTAAATTTGAGAAGCTTCTAATCCTTTCTCCTTTTGGGATCTCACCCCTTTACTCATCCTCAAACACTTCTTTGTTTTTCTAGCCTCAGCAACCCCCTTAAGCTCCAGGCACGCATCTTTAAATTCTTCTACCATATCTCTACAGACCACCTTCATCACTACTTCAAGTTCAACATGCCCCTGACGTAATTCCTCAACTTCCCAAGCAAGTATGCTGCTCACTCTGCTGTCTTTTCCTCAGTTACTGACACCACAGTTTTCTCAATTACTTGGAGTTGGACTATTGCAGTGATACTAGCTTTTAATTCCTTTCCCACTGCTCCTGTTTCTAACAAGATGATTGGACCTATATATTCCACCTCTGAAACATCCCTTTCCAACCAAGTTTAGCTCTTCTTACTCCAGCCCTGCTGAATTAAATCACCTTTCCAGCCAGGCCAGCGTGGCTAACGCTTGTAAATCTAGCACTTTGGGAGGCTGAGGCGGGTGGATCTCCTGAACTCAGGAGTACAAGACAAGACCAGCCTGAGCAAGAGTGAGACCCCCTCTCCACTAAAAATAGAAAAAACTAGCCAGGCATTGTGGCAGGCACCCATAGGCCCAGTTACTCTGGAGGCTGAGGCAAGAGGATTTCCTGAGCCCAGGAGTTTGAAGTTGCTGTAAGCTGTGACACCACAGTATTCTACCCAGGGCATGGAGTCAGACTCTGTCTAAAATAAATAAATAAATCACCTCGCCAAGGGATGTCAAAAGGTTCAAGTTCCCAACGATTTTGAAAACCAACACCTTTTAGTGCCCCTATGACTTCTAATGCCACCTTCTGGCAAGTAAGTACAACATACTTAGGAAATCTTTTTGAAGAAGGTCGTATAGTCATTCATTCTGCCCCTGGGTACAGATGAAAGGCTACTTTCAGCACAGAAAACTGATCTCAAGCCAGGAAAAGGAAGCAGGTTTTGGTCTAGGAGACAGCTGGAACACAGCTTAGGCATTGTTTTTAAAGAAAGCTAAAGAGTTAAAGAAGCTGAGTCTCTGTTGTAAGAGAAGCAGATCATAGATACTGAAAAATCATCCCAAAGAGTTATAACACCAGTACCACACATGGACTTGAAGTTATATTTAACTTTTTATTTATTTATTTTTGAGACAGTCTCATTATGTCACCCTTGGTAGAGTGCAGTGGTATCACAGCTCACATCAACCTCTAACTCTTAGGCTTAAATGATTCTCTTGCCTCAGCTTCCAAGTAGCTGGGACTGAAGGTGCCCACCACAACGCCCGGCTATTTTTTTTGTTGCAGTTTTCATTGTTGTTTAGCAGACCCAGGTCAGGTTTGAATCTGCCTGCCTTGGTGAATATGGCTGGTGCCCTAACCACTGAGCTATGGGTGCTGAGCCTATTTTAACCTTTGAAAGAACAGAATAGGGTTAACAAGAGAAGGCTGAATAACAGTGGGTGGAAAAAAGTTACATGTAGGGCTACTGAAAGGGTAAGAAGAAGGGTGAAGGCAAAAAGAGTAGTCAAGATGTGTTGAGTAGACCCTGCCCTATGCCCAGAGGTTGGCCTGTGTGCCTTGTGTTCACTGAGGGTATCTGTGGTCTTGCTTCTGGTTGGGATGGGCCTATGGGAACCCTACAGGGAGAAAGATTGCAGGCAAGGGAGAGAATGAATTCAGAGTATCTTCCTATAAGCCAGATCTGCTATAGCAACCTGAATCCTCCTCTGCCACGTAGCTCTGTCTGCAGAGCCCTCTGCTTTGCAAGGACAGGGCCTGCACTATCCCATGTGCTGCTCCACATCCTACCTACATCTTTACAATTGGCTGCTTTACGAAATTCTCCCCAAATCATCCCATTTGAATATATTATGTCAGATCACAGACAGTATGATAGACTTGGGTATAGAAAAAGAGAAAAGTCCAGTGACACTAAGTAGAAAAAAGAAGGGGGAGAAGAGCGGATTACTAACTTTCCTTTATGAAGTGAGCCCTCCACCTGTGTGGGCCACACTCTTCCTCTAGCTCCAATCCATCAGAATATACCTTTTTCTCCTTCCACATTTCTTTATCCACCTTCGTCATTACTTTACATCATCCACCATCCTCTCTTCCCTCCATATCCATTGCTTTTAATACATGAACTTCAGTTTTTTTCTTTCTCCTGAACAGTTTATCATACTCTCTGTTCATTCAGAAATAAAATACAGCCGTGTGCTGCATAACATCATTCTGGTCAACACAGATTGCATATATGAACGTGGTTCTATAAGATAAAAGTGTATTTTCACTGTATCTTTTCTATGATTAGATGTGTATAGATACAGAAATACTTGCCATTGTGTTACACTTGCCTACAGTACTCATATAGTCACACTGTACAGGTTTGTAGCCTAGGAGGAATAGGCCGTACCACATAGCCTAGGTGTGCTGTAGACTATACCATCTAGGTTTGTGTGAGTGTACTCTAAGATGCTCACGCAACATCTAAATCACTTGGCAAGGCATTTCTCAGAATATATCCCCATTGTTAAATGATATGTATGATTATATATAGTTTCATCTTTCAACATAAGGTCTCAGGCAGCTTTCGGGGTCTGCCTCAGAGAAAGTTCTCAATGACAGGGCCCCTCTGAACCTTCTGTCTTCTAAATACCATGGAGTATAAAAAAGTTGAACTCATAGAAGTAGAGAGAGAGAGAGACTGGAGAGAAGTTGGGCAAAGAATACAAAATTATAGTTAAAACAGGAGGAACAAGTTCAACAGATCTACTGTACAACATGGTGACTACAGTTTGTGTGTTGTTTTCTTGAAAATTGCTGAGAGAATAGATTTTAAGTGTTTTCACCACAAGAATGATAAGTATGGAGGCCAGGTATGATAGGTCACTCCTGTAATCCTAGCACTTTGGGAGGCTGAGGCGGGTGGATTGCCTGAGCTCACAAGTTCAAGACCAGCCTGGCACTGTGGCAGGTGCCTGTAGTGCCAGCTATTTGGGAAGCTGAGGCAAGAGAACTGCTTGAGCCCAAAAGTGAGGTTGCTGTGAGCTATGACATCACAGCTCTCAACTGAAGTAATGAAGGGCAATGAAGTAAGACTGTCTCAAAAAGTAATAATAATAATAATAAATATGGGAGATAAGGCATTTGTTAATTAGCTTGATTTAGCCATTTTACAATGTATACATATTTCAAAACAACACATTGAACATGATAAATGTATATAAAATATACACAGTATATACCATTTTAATTTGTCAATTAAAAAATAAACTTAAAAAAAGTTCAGGTAAATGTGTAGTGGTTTTAAAATATGGCTGCAGTTCCTTTGCTTTTTATTCTGATGATGGGTAAGGCCTATGTACTCTTCCATTGATTACCAGCAGGATGGTGATAACTTTTTTTTTTTTTGAGACGGAGCCTCAAGCTATCCCCCTGGGTAGAGTGCCATGGCATCACAGTTCATAGCAACCTCCAACTCCTGGGCTCAAGCGAGTCTCCTGCCTCCGCCTCCCAAGTAGCTGGGACCACAGGCGCCC
>CAUYQV010172934.1:0-39779 GCA_963574575.1 Galagoides demidoff | reverse complement strand
GTGGTCCCAGCTACTTGGGAGGCTGAGGCAGGAGACTCGCTTGAGCCCAGGAGTTGGAGGTTGCTATGAGCTGTGATGCCATGGCACTCTACCCAGGGGGATAGCTTGAGGCTCCGTCTCAAAAAAAAAAAAAAAAAAAGGCAGTGGAATAAAACTAAACCTGAATATGAACCACTGTTTCTACACTGCAGCTAGGTCAAAGAATAATAAGGGCTTTTTAAAAACTTCTTTTTTTTTTTTTTTGAGACAGAGCCTCAAGCAGTCCCCCGACTAGAGTGCCTGGGCATTGCAGTTCACAACAACCTCCAACTCCTGGGCTCACGCGAGTCTCCTGCCTCCACCTCCCAAGTAGCTGGGACCATAGACGGCCGCCACAACGCCCGGCTATTTTTTGGTTGCAGCCATTATTGTTGCTTGGCGGGCCCGGGCTGGATTCAAACCCGTCACCTTAGGTGTATGTGGCTGGCACCTTAGCCACTTGAGCCACAGGTGCTGAGCCTAAAATCTTCTTTTTAACACTTTTCTATACTATGCATATTACACTTCTATAGTGGGTGCGTGTTGTTTTGATAATCAGGACCAAGATGCATTTTTTTTTAAGTTAGCTAGAAGGAAAAGAGTCCCTTTTCTGTTTCAGTCTCAGAATAGACGTTGTAAACTGACCCTTGGCAGCTGTGATTTATTTGATGAGGAGACATCTTTTGGTACTTGCTCAGACCTTACCCACCTGGTACCCTATGGATTCTTGGACAAGGCCCCAGGATGTGTTATTAGCCATAAGATGTGCTCATGGCTAACGTACCCATTTTATAAACTCCAACCCAAGCCAAATAATGTCTTTCCTCCTTTCCTCAGAGAGCCTCTTTCTCCCCCTCCCCTTCCCCACCCACATCGACTCTTCAGACTCATCCTAATTCAGATCAGTCAAGGTGACTACTCAATTGTTTTGACGGTCCTTGTGTTCTTGGTATTGTCTCTGTAACGGTAGGCTGGTCTCTCTCTCAGGTGCTAATTAAATCCTCCTGATTTTTAGATGTTGGCAAACACTGCACAGGTCAAGTAAATCACGTCTGCCAAGGATCGGTTTACCACGTCTATTCTGAGACTGAATGGGTAAGGAGCCAGTTCAGACTAGACGTCAGAGCCACTCGCTCCACCATGCTTGCAAACCAAGGGTGCAAGCAAAGAACAACTGAGTTCATTACAATAACCTGCTCTACTGCAGATGCCACAGCATTTGGGGTAGAGGATCAGAAATGAAAAGAACGAGAAAAGTTCCGCCCTTCCCTCTGCTATCTCTTCTTATGTGACTCCTCCCGTGGCTTTCACCAATGGTGACTAATTTCTTCCTGAACACTCTCTGGGTTTTTCTCCTCCCTCTCCGGCTGTCCTATTAGCCTATCTCTCTGTTTCTTTCTCTGGCTCCTCTTCTGCTCTCTTGTGTTTTCTGTATTCTGAAATTTCTCTCCTATTGCTACTCTTTTTTTTTTTTTTGAAACAGAGCCTCAAGGTGTCTCCTTGGGTAGAGTACTGTAGCATCACAGCTCACAGCAACTTCCAACTCCTGGGCTCAAGAGATTCTTCTGCCTCCACCTCCCAAGTAGCAGGGACTACAGGTGCCTGCCACAATGCCCAGCTATTTTTTGGTTGCAGCTGCCATTGTTATTTGGCGGGCCCAGGCTGGATTTTTATTATTATTATTATTATTATTAAATCATAGCTGTGTACATTAATGCAGTCATGGGGTACAGTGTGTTGGTTCTATATATAATCTGAAATATTTTTATCAAGCTGGTTAACATAACCGCCCCAGGGCTGGATTCGAACCCTCCAGGTCTGGTGTATGTGGCTGGTGCCTTAGCCGTTTGAGCCATAGGTGCTGAGCCTCCTATTGCTACTCTTTCAGGTCCTGGCAGGGAAAGGGGTCACAGAGTACGCTCTGGGATTGGTTGTTCTCGTGGATTCCTCCAGATTCTACCTGCAGGTTTTAGAAAGAGGTAGAAATCCTACTTAGGCCTCTGGCCTAAGCCATGTAACTTCAACTTTCCTAGGGAGCCATGCATTGAGTTTTCAGCTTTTCTATTAAAGCAATACTTTGTACGCCATTTCACTCCTGTTGCTCACAAATCTGTCCATACAGAATCTCAGGGGAGGAAGGGCTGATTGGCAGGGCAGGATTTCAGCATTTCCAGATTCTATAGACAAATGACGTCTGGACACTAGCACAGTTCACCCCAGTTCTAACAAACCTTCTCTCCTGTTTTCTTCATTCTTCTCAGACTGTTCCACCCCTGGCTCCATTACTAACTCCTCTTCCTGGGCTCACCCTGTAAATGCTGCTATGACCCAAGGTTCTTTCTTGCCCCTTTTCTCTTTGCATCCTATACACTCTCCCTACGCAGTCTCAACCGGTCCTGTGGCCTTGAATACAATGTACAGATTGATGACTCCAGAATCCTCATCTCCAGTCTAGCTCTCTCCTGAGCCTCTGACCCATATGTATATCTATCTGCATACTTGTCCCCTCGGGAATGTCCCAAAAGGACATCCAATGTAGCATGTCCCAAACGAAATGGATTATCTCTAGGCCCTCACCCCACAACCTTCTCCTCCTGTGTATTCTTAATACATTGCAGCACTACCCCCCCCCCGCCCCAAGTCACTCAGGCCAGAACCAGCATCCTCTCTCTACCCTCCCCCACTACAATCACTCACTCACCATAACCTGTGAATGCTACTTCCTAATTATCTCTGAAATCCATTCCCCTTGCTAAAAATTGCCCTAGTTTAGACACCCGTTATTACTCACTGGAAACACACACACAGTCTGCCCCTTTTCAATCCGTTCTCCAGGCTGCCAAGGTTATTTTTCTAAAATGCAAAGCTGGCCATGTCTGTCGTCTGCTTAAAACCCTCTATAACTCTCCAGAGAGTCAAATCCAAGTCCCTGTGTGCACAGGTAAGACTCTTAATGACGTGACTTCTGCCTACCCACCCTGCTTTAGTTTTGGACACTCTTTCTCAAATACACTCCATCCAGTTGTCCAGAGCATGAACTCCAAACACAACGTGCTACTTCTGATTTTCACTCCTTTGCCTGGAATGCACTTCTTCGTAACCCCACCCCTTATAAATCCTATAGTACCTCTTGTCAGAGCTTTGGTAGTGACAAGCTAGCTAATATCTAATAGACATTCATACAGAGATATGTGATGATAGCTACTTCCTGTCATAGGAGATAATAACACTCGTATTAGCCAATATTTACATACCACTTACCATGTGGCAGGCATTCTTCTAAGTATTTCTTTATATTAACGCATTTAATCCTCAGGACAGCGCTGAGAGATAGTTACAGTTGTCATCCTCATTTTATAGATGTGGGCACTGAATCAGTGTCACACAGCTCCCAAGAGGCAGAGCAGACACAATCCCATCCTTCTGCCTCCAGAATATGTGCTGTGGAAAGCAATATGATATAGTAGTCAAGAGTATGGGCTCTTCAGACAGAACTTTCCTCAAATCCAAGCTTTGCCACTTACTAGCTGTGTGACTTTGAGCAGGTGAATTAACCACTCTGATTCTCAGCTTCCTCCTTCTAAAATGGGGATAATTGTTGTAAAGATTAAATGAGATAAGCAATATATAGTAGTCAATGCTTAGTACAATATCTGGTCCACATTAAGTCACATTGTGGGTTGTTATAGTGATTAAAAGCAATGACGCTCTGATGGTAAGGATTTAGGATATCAAAGAGAAGGGAATGTCACAACATGGTTTAGAAAAGGATTTTGAATCTTAGCTCTGCCTCTTAGTAAATGATTTACTCAGTCTCTCTGTGCCTCCGTTTCTTCATATGTAAAAGGAGTACAATAGCAGTTATTTCTTAGCGTTATTTTGGGACTGAAATGCATTAATAAGATGTAAAACACTCAGAATAGCACCCTTATCCACGGTTTTGTTTTCCACGGTTTCAGTTACCCACAGTTAACTGTGGTCCAAAAATATTAAATAAGAATTGTCAGAAATAAAAGAATTCCTACATTTGAAATTGCCTTCTGTCCAGAATAGCATGGTAAAATCTCTCGCTGTCTCTATCTGTCCCACCTGGGTTGTGAATCTTCCTTCTCTCCAGTGCATCCACACTGTAGATGCCACCTGCCTGTCGGTCACTTAGTAGCTGTCTTGGCGATCAGCTTGGCTATCACGGTATTGCAGTGTTTATATTCAAGTAACCCTTATTTTACTCAATAATGGCTCCCAAGTGCAGGAATAGTGATGCCAGTATACTGTTGTATGTAATTACTAGTTATTGTTGCTAATCTCTTGCTGTTCCTAATTTATAAATTAAACTTTATCATAGTTATATATGTAGAAGAAAAAAATGTAGTATACCTGCATATGGTTTCTACCTGCAGTTTCAAGCATCTACTGGGGCCTTGGAAAATATTCCCCTTGGATAATGGGGGAATACTGTTGACATCTAATACATTGCTGTTGACATATGATAATAAACAAATTTCTTTGAGACCTTGGCCTCTTCTGTCCATGTGACGGTCCACCCTAAATACAATTTTGCTTTGGTCACATCTGTGCCAGACTTCTGTTGCTTCTTCTTCTTCTTCTTTTTAAGTCGCTGTCACCTTTAAAATCAGAGACTTGACTTTTACACTATAACCTCATACCCAGCGATCTCTGGGACATGATCTGATGACTGAATGCATCTGGATCAAAAATATGAATAAATAAAACAAAAGAATGAAGAATTGGTCTGAAGGGCGGTGCCTGTGGCTCAAAGGAGTAGGGCGCCGGCCCCATATGCCAGAGGTGGTAGGTTCAAACCCAGCCCCGGCCAAAAACTGCAAAAAGAAAAAAAAAAATTGGGCTGAAGTACTGTGACTGGTATAACATTTGGAGATGGGAGCAATTTTTTTCTTACCAAACAGTAGAATAGAAAACTCCCTTCTGCTCACTGTGAGGACTCATTAAATATTTAATAAGTGACAATAAAATAGCAACATGCAAATGGCATATTCCATTTCAATTAATTCAATGTGCTACTTCATTGTTCTTCATCTGAAAACAAAAGCGATAGATCATTCATTTTCTCTTACATACCAAGCATTAGCCTGAAATAGCTGCCTTTTCTCAAAACACAGCAGTCTGATCTAGCTAAGGAAAGACAAGGTGGGCTTTTATGCAGTTATGTCCTCATTTGATTTGGGGGGCTCTGGAAAACAAGCAAGGATTTTAAAATCCTGGCTGAGCATCAGAATAACGAGGGGGTTTATTAAATATGCGGATGATCCAATCCCATACCAGACCCACTTAATCACTGCCTCTGGGAATGGAAGCCCAGAAATCTGTATTTTTATTTATTTTTATTATTATTATTTTTTTATTGAATCATAACTTTATACATTGATGCATTTATGGGGTTGAGGATGCTGCGTCAATATACAATGTGAAATGCTTACATTGAACTAAGTAACACATCCATCACAATTATACTCATTTCTTAGTTGTTTTGAAATGTACCATTGCATCATGCACATTTGGGGAGGTCCCCCCAAGTCCCCTCCTTCCTCCCATATCCCCCCTCCCCTCCCCTCTCTCTCCTCTTCCCTTCTACTGTCTGGATTATAGTTATGTTTTACCATTCATATAAATGTGTAGGCAATTATATATTGAAGAAATCTGTATTTTTAGATACTGCCCAAATGACTTTAAAGCAGTGTCTTAAAGATAGTCAAGGTTGGCCAGTAGATGTCACTGAATCCTTCCTAGCCTTTACCCACCCACCTGCCCTGAAGTCCTGAACTTTATCCATGTACTGGAAAATAATGTCTATAGAAAGTAGCTTTGACCCTATCTCAGGGGCATTCATAGCACAGGTCACATGGACCATGAGAAAGAACAAGGGCCCTGTCATACGTAGCATCTGGAAGCCAAATGTTTCCCTGGGCAATTTGGTGAAGCAAGGGTAGCAGGCAGTTTGGCCTGTGCAGGAAGCAAGCCCAAAGCCTGTGGATTTTCCTTCTGTCCTCATGCATTGGCTTGTAAGGTGATACAGTCTGAAGGCAGCTCTCTTGCTCTGGATGCTGGGAAATAAATCTGTTCAAGGGAGCACAGACTCAGAAGCAGCAATATCAATCCCTTTAAAGAAAAATAAATATGTGCTCTTCCTAAATGGACTTTGATTTTTAATTTTGCTTCTCGTTCGAGAGAAGCGAGGGGGAAAAACACAAAAGAAGTAGGTGCAGAAGTAATCCCATCTGCTGCAGAAGGCCTCCACAGAACTTGACCACTAAAAAAAGAAACAGACTGTTCCTTGCTTCAGCAACTCAGCTTCTCGCGGTTCAATCTAGCCAGTCTTCCCACGGAAGGATCCGGCAATTTGCTCAGAAATAGGCCTTGAGTTTCAAACACAAATGACCCCCTGCTAAAAAACAGTTCTTGAGTCCACCAGTCAACACAGAACTTCGGCAATCCTTGTCTGGAGACACAGGTGCCACTCATTTACACACCACATAACACTCCTCCCCAGGTTTAGGGGTCTCAAATCAGAGTGGGCTTTCTGTTCCTCTTGATTTGTAGCTACTTCCTCCAGGGCTCCTGCGTGCAAGACTGCGCGCGCCTAAAATGTGATGGGAAGTGGCTTAGTCAGCACAGACGGCCATAACAAATACCTCCATTCCCAGGAGCTGTGATTAAGTTGGTCTGGTGTGGAGCTGGGGTACCTACATATTTAATAAACTCCCCCTCGTTATTCTGATGCTCAGTCAGGATTTAAAAACCCTTGCTTGTTCTCTAGAGCCCCCCAAATCCAAAACAACAGAAATTTTCTTACATTTCTAGAGGCTGGAAAGTCCAAGATCAAAGTCTGGCAGTCAATGTCAGCGTTCTCACCGTGTCCCCACGTGGTCTTTCCTTGGTGCAGGGGGTGAGGGGAGCTCTCTTCTTATAAGGCTACCAATCCTACTGGATTAAAGACTCTATGCCTATGACCTCCTTTATCTTTAATGACCTCTTAAAGCCCTATCTACAGGCCAGCAAGGTGGCTCATGCCTGTAATCCAACACTCTGAAAGTTAGAGGTAGGAGGATTGCTTGAGCTCAAGAGTTCGAGATCAGCCCGAGCAAGAGGGAGACCCCCATCTCTACTAAAAATAGCAAAAAGAAAACTATCTGGGCATTGTGCTGGGCCCCTGTAGTCCCAGCTACTCAGGAAGGTGAGGCAACAGAATTGCTCAAGCCCAAGAGTTTGGGGTTGCTGTGAGCTATGGAGCTATGGCACTATGGCCCTCTACCCAGGGTGACAGAGTTGAGATTCTGCCTCAAAAAAAAAAAAAGCCCTGTCTACAAATGCAGTCATATAGGGAGTTAGGGCTTCAACATGTAAATTTGGAAGCAGGGTGCACAATCACTTCACAGCGGGAAGTGTGAAACAGGTTCACTACGTACTGGTTACTAACTTTGTCTGGTGAGACCAAATGGCCACACAAGCAGTAAGTTACATGGAGTGGGTGTGTTACTCTAGCCAACAAGAGACAACAGGAGCCTAGGATTCATTGTGAGCTGTTTCTCCAAGGCTCAGAAATTTCCTGGGGGTAAACGGAGCCATGACTGCATCTGTCCCACTTCCAAGTGACACACCCCAGAGAGCAGCCCACCTTGGGTTTTATACCTGGGTCACCTAGTTCACGGGGCTAAAGCACTGAAGGACATCCTATTTCCAAGTGGGCGGGGGCAGGAACAGAGCCCAGGATGTCCTGGTCAGCTCCCCTCTTATCTCAAGTTGTTGCTTCCCCAGGGTATTCTATAGTTATGTCTTCTTCCAGAATATTAGGGGTACACACATTTCGGTTACATAATTTTTCTTCATACAGATTGAGTGAAAGTTATAAGTGTGCCCTTCACCCAGATGGTGTGCGCTGTACCCATTAGATGTAAATTCCCCCATTCCCTCCTCCCCACTTCCCTCTACTTGGTTTCCGTTGAGTTTTACTTCCACATATGTTGGTCAATTACTTCCAGTTTGGTATCGAGTGCACACGGTGTTTGTTTTTCCATTTTTGTGATACGTCGCTTAGAAGAATGATATCCAGTTCCATCTAGGTTGTCATACATGATACTAGATCACCATTTTTGTATGGCTGTCATACTCCGTGGTATACATATACCACATTTTATTAACCCATTCATATATTTATATTGGTAGGCACTGAAGTTATTCTTAAGAATTACAAGTGAGGGCTCAGCGCCTGTGGCTCAATTGGCTAAGGCACCAGCCACGTACACCTAAGGTGACGGGTTCGAATCCCCAGCCCGGGCCCACCAAACAACAATGATGGCTGCAACCAAAAAATGGCCGGGTGTTGTGGCGTGCGCCTGTGGTCCCAGCTACTTGGGAGGCGGAGCCAGGAGACTCGCTTGAGCCCAGGAGTTGGAGGTTGCTATGAGCTATGATGCCATGGCACTCTACCTAGGGGGATAGCTTGAGGCTCCGTCTCAAAAAAAAAAAAAAAGAATTACAAGTGAGAAAGAAGAGAGAACTGAGTAGATCCAAGGCCATCCAGAGAATGGGCCTGCAGACAGGAAGTATAGGAAGAGTGAAAACAGACACCTAGGTCAGCCTGCCTTCCAGCTTCTCGAAAGGTCCAACCAGGAGAGAAAAGGATTAGACATGAGACATCTGCCAAAACAAAAGTCAGTTTGCACTCCCCACCTCCTATGTCCCACCGCCACACTGCCCAATTGTCACCCCCAATGGCTAGAAGTCTTTAGCCCACATTTCAACAGTACCCCAGAAGATCTGCACTCTTTAGGGCTTACTGATCTTACCTCCAAGGTGAAAGAGAAAGGGGAGTTGGAAAAACTGGGGATCAACCATCAACATGATGGTTCTTACAGAGACATGAAATTCCTGTGTAATGCTGACCATTAGTACATTTGTACAGCATGGTTTACTTCGACTAAGCATATTCTAGTACCTTATTTCACTTGACCCTCAAAGTAAACCAGGAGTTATTATTCCTGTTTGACAGATGAAGAAACAGATACAAAGGAGCTAGGACAGTGCCCAGGGTCACACACCAAGTTACAATAAAGTCTTAAAGAATGTCAGCAGTCATCAATAAAGTAAGAGTGCCACACTGGCCCCCTGGGCACCAGCAGTGCTCTTAAGGACGCAGCATCACACAATGTAGTATCGATTCCCTCCAATTACTTTGTGCATGTTTATTTCATCCCCTTGAAGAGTGAATTTCTCAAAATTAATGACCCAGTCTTTTATATGATTGTATTGTAGCAAGGCTTACCACTGGACTGAACAAAGAGGACACAATTTCTGAAAGTATATAATGTTAATAATGAAACTCTTTAGGTTGCAATGTGCGTCTGCATGTTTTATTTCATCTTTATGGAAACCACAGAAAGGCCATGTTAGGAAAGGTTACCTTGTCTTCCAATCCTCATGATGCTTATTTTAATTCTGTTTGCATGCATTCATTTTATGACACATTTAACAAGAACATATCATTATTATTATTTTTTAGAGACAGAATCTCACTATGTCGCCCTGGCTTGAGTGCTGTGGCATCACAGCTCACAGTAACCTCCAACTCTTGGTCTTAAGCAATTCTCTTGCCTCAGCCTCCCAAGTCAGGGGGACTACAAGCACCTACCACAATGCCTGGCTATTTTTTGGTTGCAGTTGTCATTGTTGTTTAACAGGCCCAGACTGGGCTCGAACCTGCCAGCCTCAGTGTATGTGGCCAGCCCCCTACTCACTGAGCCGAGCCCATATCATTCTTTGTATCATTAATAATTAACAATGGTTGGGGACCTACTAGGTAGCAGGCATGGAGTCAGGCATGAAAAATGCTGAAGATACAAAAATAAATCACACATGCCCTTGCAATGTCGAAGTCTTGTGCCTACATATTAATAAGTACTGTGGTGTGATGAATGCCTAGTAAGCGATCATTGCTCTCTGGATGGTACGTCTCTAATGGTGAGGATCTAATCATCCTCTAAGCCGCTCAATCCATTTTTGGAGAGTTCTGATAGAAAGCTTTCTCACTCTCCGAAATCTCCCTCCCTCCTTGCTTCTACTCCTTGCTTGTAGGCCTTGCCTTTGGCCTGCACAGTTTAAACCTTCCTTTTCACTTGACAATCCTTCAAATATTTGAAGGCGATTGTCACCATCAGCCTCCCTCTCCTCAACTTCTCTGTGTCTACCTCTCTGCCTGCAAGAGGATTCTCTCCTGCCCCAATTTCCAGAGAAAAGCAGGGCTTGAGATGGGAAGAATTCACACGGCCCACCTCAGGCTTTTCCATCCCAAATTCTAACTGCTGGGGGTTTGCACTGGGGCACGCTCCTTGTTCCTTAGTTTGGGAATCCCAGCTTTCTCTCTACTGGCGCTCACTTTGGGCCGCCTGCCTGCATCTCTACTCTGAGTTTCTGATCCACCAGCCCAGGCCTTTTTAAAGAAGTGTGGCTGTATCTTAGTAAAGCATCACGAGAATGGAGAAGCCAGAATCCAATGTACTCAATTCTAATATGAAGGCGGTAGATGAGCTAATACCAGGGGTGGGGAGTAGGAGAATGAGGGATTAGGGAGAGGGGAGGAGGAAGGGGGATGGGGGTTACGGTGTAAGGCACACACCTCTTGGGGGCAGGACACAATTCTAAGAGGGACTTTGCCTAAAAACTGCCATCAGTGTAACCTAAGTCTTTGTACCCTCCGTGAATCCCAAATAATAAAAAAAAAAGAAATGTGACTTTGAAGGGAAGGAGAGGAGGCTGCAGCTTGAGCACCTTGGTTAGATGAGGAGCAGGAGCCAAGGAGCGGGGAGAGGTTGCAGACTAGGGAAGGAGAGGGCTTGGGGGTGGGAGGGGCTGCCCGAGGAGACGAGGAGGGGCTAAGATCCAGAGCCAAGGTGGCCGGTGGTGGAAGCCGATTTTGGTCTGGAAGAAGGGGGCCTGATCCTCAGAGACTGGAGGAAAAGAGGAATTGAGTGAAGCCATTGCTATGTTCACTGGTATAAAGGGCTGGAAGTTGGGGGTGTTCCCGAGGTGGCTTTTGACAATAGCAGCTGTTTGCAGCTAACCTGCTTTCTCATCGGTCTGTGTCTATGCTCTACTTATTGTTATGTATTTTTACTATGAGCCTCACGTTCCCAACTGAAAACTCTGCTTCCAGGTTGAAATGGGAGCTAACCACTGTCTGTGAGCAAGGGCGATGGATATTTGCAGGTTGTGTGAAAAGAATACTACATGTGGAGTACTTGCTGAAGGGAACAGGAAGCTGGCCAAGGGCAAGTACAAAAGGTCCCAGCTGAAACTGGAGCCTATGAATGTGTGGTGGCACCAATCTGCACATCTTTCTCCAGCAACCACAATAGGCCAGGCATGGTGGCTCATGCTTATAATTTTCACACTTTGGGAGGCTGAGGTGGGAGAACTGTTTGAGGCCAAGTATTTGAGACCACTCTGAGCAATATAGTGAGACCCTGTCTCTACAGAAAATAGAAAAAATTAGCCATGCATGGTGGCATGCATCTGTAGTCCCAGCTACTCAGGAAGCCAAGGTAGAAGGATCACTTGAGCCCAGACGTTCAACGCTGCAATGAGCTATGATAGCACCACTGCAGCCCAGCCTGGGCAGCACAGCAAGACCCTGTCTCAAACAAAACAGAACAACAGCAACCAAAAAATTTCAGATCAGATACAGAAGGAAATGTAGTTTCTGGATGAATCATGCATTCATTTCTCCAAAAATGTTTATTGAGTATTTTTTTTACATCAGGCAGTATTCTAAACTCTAGGGCACAGGTCCTCAAACTTTTTAAACAGGGGGCCAGTTCACTGTCCCTCAGATCATTGGAGGGCGGGACTGCAGGCCCCGGGACTAGTCGGCTGCTAAGCAGGACAGGCAGCAGCGGCAAAAACACCAGACAGGCCTGATAAGTGTCCTAGGCGGGCCGCATGTGGCCCGCACATCGTCGTTTGAGGACACCTGCTCTAGGGATACAACAGTGAGCAAAAACCGGGCAGGATCATTTACAGTATCAAAACGGCTACATAAGTCAGCATTTTCCCTTTCATTTTCTTAAGATCATGCAACAACAAGGAGGAAGCAAACAAGAACAAAAAACTACAACCTCTCTGTATATACTAGGGCAAATATGATCCACAGACTCAAAAATATATGTGGTAGCTGCCAAAAGTACCTGAGATAGGGAGGGAAAGAGAAAGAGGAAAGGAAAGGAAGGAAAGGGAGGAAGAGTTGGCCAAAGTGAAGAGAAGCACTGAGAGAACAGAAAGCACAGCTCGGATCTCAGAAAGTGTTAACAAAAATATATTCCCTGGGGGTGCCTCCTGTGGCTCGGTGAGTAGGGCACTGGCCCCATTTACCGAGGGTGATGGTTTCAAACCCGGCCCCAGACAAACTGCAACAGAAAAATAGCTGGGCATTATGGCGGGCGCCTGTGGTCCCAGCTACTCGGGAGGCTGAGGCAAGAGAATCGCCTAAGCCCAAGAGAGCTGGAGGTTTCTGTGAGCTGTGATGCCACAGCACTCTACCGAGGGTGATAAAGTGAGACTCTGTCTCTAAAAATAATAAATAAATAAATAAATAAATAAATAAATAAATAAATAAAACTATAAATATATATACACACTCCCTGAAGGTGAGGAGTACACCTGATCTTAAAAGCTATACCTTAGTTTGCAAGAGCAGATTCAGGGACTAGAATGAGTAGAGCAGGGGCAAAGAAAGACCTTTCAGGACTAGGTTTGGCTTAGAGAGGCTCAAGAGGTGGGATCAGTAAAGAACCACATGGAGGAGCCATATTTGCAGGAAGTAGTTTGTGTCTTTGCCTTCAGGGGGATAGGGTTTGTTGATTGTCTTAAACAAAATTTATAGGAGGCCATTGATTTGAACTGAGCTCCTACACTAGACTTCAACAGACCAAACCAAAATGGAATCAGCCATGCTGAAGTTTCACACCAACGAGCAGAAACTAAGTTGTTTATTTATCTGACCTTCCCAGAAATCAGGAGAGGGCAGGGGTGTGGAGAGAGAGAGAGAAAGAGAGAGAGAGAACAGTCAAATCCTCAAACAGGCCAATTTTAGCTGGCATGATAATAAGCAGGTCTCCTCTGCTTTAACCTTCTTCACAGGGAAAGTAAGTTTGAAATAACCAATCTGATTTTTTCTCTTTATTTTTTTGAGACATGATCTCCCTCTGACACCCAGGTTGGAGTACAGTGGCATATCATAGCTCACTGCAGCCGCAGACTCCTTGGGTTCAAGCAATCCTCCTGATTCAGCCACTCAATTATCTGGGACTACAGGCATGCACCACCATGCCCAGCTAAATCGTCTTACTTTTGTAGAAATGAAATCTCCTGAGTTGCCCAGGTGGGTCTCAAACTCCTGACCCTCCTGCCTCAGCCTCCCAAAGTGCTGGGATTACAGGCATGAGCCACCACACCCAACTTCTAATTCACTTTTTATTCCTTGTTTCTGCTTTTCGGTCTATAAATACTCCCCATGCTGCAGAGTGGAGTTCTCTGAACAACTTCTGGCTGTGGGGGCTGCCCAATTTGTGAATCATTCTTTGCTCACAGAAGCTCTGTTAAATTTATCTTGGGTAAAAGTTTTATTTTATCAGATTGGGAAGCATGGGGAGCTACCTGGCCCATTTTTTCATCATTGGGGCCTCCTGCCAATAGCTGGGCCAGGATAATCCAAATCATTCAAGGATGGATCATTAAAATGGATTGGCCCAGTACTGATAAAAGTACATTCGTTTTTCAAAGGTGGAAAAGGGCAGCAAAAACAAACCTCACACAAAATTGTGCTGCTGAGTAGATTAAAATATTATCCAATCTTCCAGAAGATTAAAAAATAATGAAGTCATCAGCTGCCTAAGGGAAGACTACAACACAGAAGACTATAGAGGAGATGGTAATAGAACAGTCAAAGGTAGAATTTGAGCTGGCAGAACTCAATGGACTTGGTCAGATTCTGAGTATATTTGAAGGTGGAACTGATAGGATTTGCTTATGAATCGGATGGAGGGTATCAACTGCACGGGCCTCTTCTGGTGTTCTGGGAGGGTTTCTAGCAGATGGGTTCACATGGCAGTTTGTTTCTATCAAATTTGGAAAAATAGGAGTGCTTAACCTGTTGGTTAAAATTGGTTACAATGAGTGTATTTGTTAGTTAACTAACTTTGTGTTAGCTTGACTAACCTAGGATGCCCTCTAGTTTAGGTTATGTCAAACACCAGTGTAGATCTTGCTGGGAAGATATTTTTTTTAATTATTTTTTATTAAATCATGACTTTGTACATTGATGCATTTATGGGGTTCAGGGTACTGCTTTGGTACACGATGTGAAATACATTGAATCAAGTAACACATCCATCACAATTATACTCATTTCTAAATAGTTTTGAAGTGTACCATTGCATCATGCACATTAGGTGAGGTCCCCACAAATACCCTCCCTCTGTCCATATCCCACCTCTCCTCCCCTCTCTCTCCTCTTTCCCTTCGACTTTCTGGACTATAGTTATGTTTTGCTATTTTTATGTGTGTGGGGGGGGTGGTTATATATTGATTTCATAGTAGTATTGAGTACATGGGATACTTTTTTTCCCGTTCTTGAGATACTTTACTAAGAAGAATATGTTCCAGCTCCACCCAGGCAAACATAAAAGATGTGAAGTCTCCATCTTTTTTATGGCTGAATAGCATTCTGTATACCACAATTTGTTAATCCATTCATGGGCCAATGGGTACTTGAGGTGTTTCTATGTCTTGGCTATTCTGAATTGGGCTGCAGTAAACATTCTGGTGCAAATTACTTGGTTGTAAAGTGATTTTTTGATCATCTGGGTATATACCTAGTAGAGGAATTACAGGATCAAACGGTAGGTCTCCTTTTAGTTCCTTGAGTGTTTTCCAAACTTCTTTCCAAAAAGGCCATATTAGCTTGCATTCCCACCAGCAGTGTAGAAGCATTCCCTTCTCTCCACATCCACACCAACATCTGTTGTTTTGGGATTTTGTGATGTGGGCTACTCTTACAATGTGATTCACATTTCAATAAGTAGATTTTGTGTAAAGAGAATACTCTTTATAACGTAGGTGGGCTTCTTCTGATCAGTTAATGGTTTTAAGAACAAAGTCTGAGCTTTCCTAAAGTAAACCTGCCTCAATTCTGCCTCAAGACTACAGTGTCCAATGTCTGAATTTCTAGCCTGCTGGCCAACTCAATAGATTTCAAACTTGTCAGCCCCACAATTATATGAGCCAATTCCTTAAAATCTCTGTGTGTGTGTGTGTGTGTGTGTGTGTGTGTGTATAAAATCTCCTATTTGTTCTACTTCTTTGGAGAACCTTGACAAATACAAGTCTAATCTCTTTCCACTCTGATTTCCCTCCATTATACTTTCTCTCATATTTAAGATCAAGCAAAGGGGAAGCTGAGTTGAAGATATATTTAGTTCATGTTTACTGAGATATTTGTATGTGATTTTTCACTCCATCCTGTCTATAGATAAATCATTGCTCAACCATCTTGGTAAAGCAATGGTTTCCAGAAATACCCTAATTGTTTATTCTGCTGACTCATTCAGCATGGTAATTACCAAGGTGCAAAGCCAGAGATATTATCACTATATAAATGTATCCTATGATACTTGGTACTGCAAGTATATGTGGTACTGGAGGAGAAACAAAATTTGAAATGTATGGATTCAGAAATTAGCCTGTGGAAAAGTCTTTTAATCGCCTGATGTGTAAAAGAATGTGCAGAGTTTTCAGGTCTCATGAATGCCTAACTACAGAGGGAATTCTCTTCTATTAGCAATATACTCAGTAATAAAATGGACACAACTATGTACTATACTTTTATTTCATCTGTGATGTGAATTGCATAAAATATAATTCATTGGAGTTCTTATGTTTGTAAAGCAAAGACCTTAAGTAGTTCGACAAGCATTGAAAACATTTGTGTGTACAATTGCATGCTTATCTTCTCAATCAATAATAACAAATTTTGATCCACTGTGCTAGTGAAAAGACAAAATTACCTTTCTATTTTCCTGATAGCCAATGATATTGCAAAACCATTGCCATATAAAGAAGTAAATAAGGAATATGAATCCAAAAGTGTAGGAGGCTGCGCACAGTAGCTGTAATCCTAGCACTCTAGGAGGCCAAGGAGGGTAGATCCCTTGAGCTCAGGAGTTTGAGACCAGCCTGAGCAAGAGCAAAACCCTGTCTCTACTAAAAATAGAAAAACTAACTGGGGATCATGGTAGGGGCCTGTAGTCCCAGCTACTCAGGAGGCTGAGGCAGGAGGATCACTTTAGCCCAACAGTATGAAGTTGCTGTGAGCTATGAGACCACAGTACTCTAGCTAACCTGGGTCAACAGAGTGAGACTCTGTCTCACAAAAAAACAAAAGTGTAGGAAAAAAGTACAATGGAGCTGTATTTGTCAGTTAATTTGTTTAAAAATACTGTGCTGCTTCTTCTCAGAGAAAACAACAAATGGTAGATGACTCAGGTACGGAAAGAAGGCACAGAGGCCTTCAAGACATGTGGCACCTGGGGTGCCGTGGTGGCTTCTGCACAGGCTTTGGCAATGGCATTCAGGGCTAGTGTAATGGTCAGGGTCATGGCCATGGTCATGGTCAAGGCTGAGACTGTGGCCTTGGAGCTTGCAGAGGCAAGGCGGAGGACAGGAATGAGGTCCATCATCATGCTGGGCCACCTGGTCAAGGACATGAATCCCTGGAGGAGGTCTATCTCTACTTCCTGCCCATTAAGGAGTCTGAGATCATTGACATTTTCCTGGGCGCATCTCTCAAGGATGAGGTTTTGAAGATTATGGCGGTATAAAAGCAGACCCGCTTTAGCAAGTAGACCAGGTTCAAGGTGTTTGTTGCCATTGGGGATTACAGTGGCCATGTCAGTGTAGGTGTTTAGTGCTCCAAGGAGGTGACCACTGCCATCTGAGGGACTATGATCCCGTCTAAGATCTCCATTGTCCCAGTGTGGAGAGGCTACTGAGGGAATAAGATGGGCAAGTGCCACACTGTTCTTGCAAGGTGCCAGGCTGCTGTGCCTCTGTGCTGGTGCGTCTCATCCTTGCCCCTAGAGGAACAGGCATTGTCTCAGACCCTATGCCTAAGAAGCTGCCAATAATGGCTGGTATCAATGACTGCCACACCTCAGCCAAGGGCTGCATTGTCACCCTGGGCAACTTTGCTAAGGCCAGTTTTGATGCCATGTCCTAGACCTTTAGCTATGTGATTCCAGACCTGTAGGAAGAGACTGTATTCATCTTGTCTCCCTACCGGGAATTCACAGACCATCTTGTCAAGACCCACACCATAGTCTCTGTCCAGAGGACCCAGGCTCCAGCTGTAGCTTACAGCATAGCATTTTTTAAAATTAAATGATAGCTGTATACATTAATGTAAACACGGGGTACAGTGTAGTGTTTTCATATACAATTTGAAATACTTTCATCAAGCTGGTTGATTAAGCCTGCTTAAAAAACTGTGCTTTTTATTGTCATGCCTCTGCTAGTTGGCAGCTTTTAAAAAAATGTAGTTACTTGTGATTTCTCATTCTAAATAAAGATTTTAATATCTGGTTGTGTGTTCATAATTTTAAAAGTTCTTTTTCCTAAAGAGGGTCTTTCACATGATCTAAGCTTCAGAACTCACAAAACGTGGATCAAGTCAGAAAAAAGGAAAAAGTATTGAAAGATATGCCCCCTTTTTTTCTTTTGGATTTTATAACTTTGCTTGTTGCAAAGAATACGTAAGTATCTATCACGCAGCTAGTTTCTAGCATGTCACAAAACACTTATTTGCTTTTCCCCTTTTCCTCTCTCTGGTTTGGCCCATGAGTGGACTACCTCACTTCTCTTGACCATCGATTGTGACATGACACATGTCTTGAATACCTGTTTTCCCCTCCCTTCTTTGTGCCACTTAACCCCACAATCATAAAATCATGGCTTAAAAAAATGTAAGATCTCTTGTCTTCCCTCTTTTTTTTTTTTAATTTCCTCACATTTGGGGGAGAGAGACTTATTCTTGCAGACGTATCTTCTTTGAAAAATGACATGCAGAATAAGATAATCAAGTGGATAGAGCCAAGATGGGAGAATAAAGTCTGAAGTGCATATAGAGCCAGAGGAGGAAAAAAAAAAAAAACACGAGGCTTGATGAAGAAATCTGCAGGCTGGTAAAATATTTTCACATTTGGAAACGTCTTTCATCTGTGCCGCGTAGCCACTTTTGGATCCGTGTGAAAGAATTTATGACCTCAGAGGCAGTATTTAGTCTCGTGGAATCATGGAATGTAAGAGCTAGAAGGGACATTAGAGATCATAATCCAGTGACCTCATATTACAGAACAGTCATTGGAGGTAAATGACTAGCCAAGATCACAAATGCGATTGTGGTTGCCTCAAGGACTATAAACCATAAACCCAAACCAAAAGTAACCACCAACATACCATGTTTGATTGGAGAAGTAAATCAACCACTTAGAGTGATACTTGGGGAGAAGAATAACCATCAATTTCACCACGGGACTAAGAGCGAACGAAGGAAACCAAATGGCTACCCATTGAAGTAACGGAGCATGCGACAGCTAACACTCAGACTGGACTTAACCATCTAACTGTGTGTAGTTGGGAGTCTATTAAGCAGCAGAAGAACTGAAGAGAGGAAGGAAAGTTAGATAAATGCCAGAAAATCCTTGGCTAGTGTTTCCCAAAGTATTTAGTCCCAGAAAGAGCTACACAGATCGTGAAATCCTCCTGTTAGGTATTTATCCAAAGGAAATGAAATCAGTATGTCAACAAGATACCTGCATTCCAATATTTATCGTAACACTACCCATAGTAGTTAAGATATAGAATCAATGGATAAATGGATTAAGAAAATGTGGTCTGTATGCACTTTGGAATACTGTTCAGCCACCAAAAGAATGACATCCATGGCCAGACGTGGTGGCTCACGCCTGTAATCTTAGCACTTTGGAAGACTGAGACAGGAGGAACCCTTAAGGCCAGGAGTTCAGGACCAGCCTGAGCAAGAGTGAGACCCCATCTCTCAAAAAAAATAGAAAATTAGCCAGTTGTGATGGTGTGCACCGGTAGTCCCAGTTACTTGGGAGGCTGAGGAAAGAGGATCGCTTAAGCCCAGGAGTTTGAGGTTGCAGTGAGCTATGACCATGCCTCTATACTCTAGCCTTGGGAACAAAGTGAGACCCCATCTCAGACAAACAAACAAAGAAACAAAATGACTAGAAGAGACGTTTCTGATTCTGCTCATCACAAAGAAATGATAAATGTTTAAAATGATAGATATACTAACTTCCTTCCACACTTTTAACATGTATCAAAACATCACATTGTACCTCACTGTGAAAGTATTATGTGTCGATCATAAATTTGAAAAAAAAAATATCTCCTGGGAAACCTGTTAGAATGCAAATGCCTGGGTCTTACTCTAGAACCATAGGGTAAACATTTCTGAGGGAAAGTCAGAGAGGTGATTCCAGGACAAATGGTTTAGAGAAGACCCCCCCCCAAAAAAAAAAACACTGCTCTAGGTGAGTATCAGAGAAAATAATGATGCCGTTTTGGTAATGTCCTGTGAACATAAAGAAAAGAAGATACTCAGAACAGAGCATGATAATGGATTCTGATGATATAGAAGCCCAAGATATTTGTACCCTAGTTTCAAATTTATCAACCATAAAACTTTGGGTTAGTTATTTTACTTTTCCTGGTATATCTTATGCACATTGCAATCAGAAGCTTTTGAAAAATTTTTAAGCAGGTGAATGACATTATATAAACTATATATGTTGATGAATAGAGACTAAAAAGAGTGGAACAAGAGTGGGCATGACAGATCAGTTAATGCACTATTAAAATAGTCCAGGTGAAGGATAATGATGGCTTAGAATAGGTTGTTGGCAGTAGAGCTGGAAAGAATCAAATGAGTTTTGAGATTTATTTTGATAGTATCAGTGATGGATTTGATATTAACTATAAGGGAGTGGGAGGTGTCAAAGACGACTCATGAGTTTCTGTCTCATGATGAATGGCTAAGGTTTTAGGGAGTATGAATAAATTGCAGATTCAAGTGATTGAGTTTGAAACTCAAATCAGGTATGTTAGGGCCAAACACTTAGGGGAAAATAGAAGCATGGAAGGATTTGATGGGGGCATCTGTTCACCCTGGGGAGCTATTAAAGGTTTTTAATCAGGAGAGTGTCATAGTTGATTACTCTGGTCACAGTGTAGATCGTTTGGCAGATAACGTCAGAGTAGGCAAACTGGAAGGAAGGGAAACTGTGGCCAGAGAGTGGGGTACTGGGGGACGTGATGTCCATAGTGAAACAGTGCTGAGTGATAACCAGATCTGAGTTGGCCATGGACACAGCGAGCTGAAATGCAGTGGACATGGAAATCAGTGTAGGTGGAGAGGCCAAGGAGCTGACAGGCCAGGACACTGGCTGGGTCATTTGGGGCTGGAGAGACAACCGTGATCCAGGGGCCAAAATTATCAGTGCATCTGGGATAGTGACCAAATCAGTTGATGATGGTAAACAAGGAACAGCTGGACATTAAAGGCACCAGAGCTGTTTATATGAGTGGAGGAATAATGGCTTGGAACCTAAACCAGGGAGCCTCTAAAGATGTCCTTTGGTATGTGGGTTGGGGGAGAAGGAGCCCCTCTGTTTTGGAGACCACAGCTTCTGTTTAAGGCAGGTGTTTAGGGATCAAACGCCAAGTGACAAGGCAGAAACATATTGTCATGGTTGTGTTTGTGAGGCTCTCCAACCTCCTCTCCATGAGTTTCACAGGGACAGGTATTTGCTACGTTTAACTGATAAACCTCTGTGATCCTATTAAGGACCTTATGCACAGGTAAGCACACATTCACTGGCAGACGTAAGACGAGAACTCCATGCTGTATTGACATCTAGACCAGTGCATTCTACCACCTGATTGAATTTGTAAGTTTCCTCTAAGAGGTTGTTTAAATTCAGAGCAGTTCTTTGGGGCCTTTGATCTTGAAAACAAAGTCTCCATTTGATTGTAGATCCGGCAATGTAAGACTGACTTTGCACATGCTGTTCCTTCTGCATGGAATTTCACCCCCATCTCTTAGGTCGACAGGTTAACATCTACACATCCTTCAAAGCTCAACTTAGATCCTACCCACTCTGCACGCACCATGCCATCCCAGCAATACTTCCTTATTTTGCGTTAGTTCTGTATCTTGTTCAAACTTTGTTGCCCTTGGTTGAATGCAATAGCATCCTAGCTCACAGCAACCTCATTCTTGGGATCAAGTGATCCTCTTGCCTCAGTTCTCTGGGGTAGCTGAGACTATAGGTGCCTGCCACAATGGCCATCTTGTGGGAGACAGACTGATCTCTCTGTGGGACTTCAATCCAGGGTTAAGCAAGCAGACAAGCCATCCCTTAGGGATCCTTATTAAGGCCACCAAAGATGAAAGGGACATGGTACCCAAACATGGTAAAGTCATCAAGACTATCCCTATGGGGAGAATCAGCAGGCAGACAAGTCTGAGTCTTTCTGATCAGCAGTTAGACTAGGGAAGCTGGTTTGTGCGGCCTATGGAGACTAAACTTGTTTTCCCTTCTCCCTTTCTGAATGGGTTACCTGGTGATTGTTGACAATTTATTACCCTATACCAGCCTTATGCTTCTACACATCCTTCTGGGGGACTTGGGATTCCTTTTTTCCTATCTTTGAATTTTGACACCTTTAATTTTTTTTTCACAAATGCTTTGTCTTGGAGATCAATAAAAAGTTTCTGAGGAGTCAGAAGGCTGCTACATTGCCTCAATCTGCTACTATGCCTCTCCAGGATATCCACACTTTATACATGAAGTTGGTGTAAAAAAGTCTTATTATTTCTCCAGCATCGTCTCCCTTGTTAACTCCCCCAACCCAAGCTGGGGTCCCCAGGGCATCCTGACCCTGGCTATTTTTAGAGACAGAGTCTCGCTCTTGCTCCAGCTGGGTCTTGAACTCCCAAGCTCAAGCAACCCAACTGCCTGGGCCTCCCAGAGTGCTAGGATTATAGGTGTGAGCTACCACGTCCAGCCAAACTTATACCATTTCATGTATCACAATGAATTTTATATGTGTGTATGTGTGTGTGTTTAGTTTTCCCAGAATCATGGATAGTATTTTTTTTTAATTTTGTATTCCAGGGCCTTTCACATAGTGGTAACATCTAAAAAGTAGTGACTTGATAACTCATATATGCCTGAATCCATTGGCAGAGGCAACCGGCCAATGAAAAAAAACGTGAGGACCCAAATAAATTGCTGGGTTTGGCCAGTTTGTGCATCTAAGTAGGGGATACTTACGACAGGGCATGAGATTCTGGTGTTGCGGAGAGCACTTTTCTTCTTAGATGCTAAGTCCTATCAGCCAGGGCTCTTCTCTCCAATACCAGTGTGACTGCCAGTCTATGTAGAAAGCGTTCTAAGACTAAACCATTTCCATTTTTCCATCCAGGAGAAATAGTCCCACATGATAAAATGGAGATAGAGGAGGTGGGAAGCAGAGGTGTTTTTTTCTGCAGCGTAGTTAACTCATACAGAGTGTATAGATCGATTATCTCAGTAGCAAAGATCTGCCAGAAGGAAGATGAAGTATCACAGACACACCGGGTCACTGTAATGCTGGATCATGATAATATCCATAAAGGCTGCTACGATGTGGTTTCACACACTTTTGAAGGACCACTTGGTTTTTCTTCCCACAAGTTACTACTCGGGGACAACGAGGCACAATGTGTGTATTTCTGAAAAGACTGCTGTGCAAAGCTTTGTCAAGTGTGGTTAACTGACTACCATCTACTTTGTCTTGAAAAAGAGGGGAGGGCCCTCATCCATACAGTTTTCAAAGCATTCATCATAAAAGTGGAGGGGCTCAACCCCGAGGGAAGAAGAAATCAAATTTACAGCGGGATGAATTCGACAACCCCGGCCCCATCTGTGTGCTACGTCCATCAAGTCCATTTCACTCTAAACGTGTCATTTCAAAGTCCTCGGGGATCCTTTTCCTCACCAGTTAGGTTTGGAACTCACGGGTAAACAGGAGGCACCAAAAGGGCAGTGTAAAGGCGGCCTTAACATTTTCAGTGAAGAGCCAATTCATTTGTGGCTTTGATTTGCTTTTAATAACAAGCTCCCTCAACCAAAACTGATGAATTGGCATAAGAACAAGGGTATAAAAGGAATATCCAGGGGCCTTCCAAAATGCTAACCAAAGGATGAATTCTTTGCTTTGGGTGGCCATCATTTTATCTCTTGGAAGCAGGAGATAAAAAGATGCAAAGCTTTTAATATATGCTGCCTGAGTATATAAAGAGACCGATTAGAGGATGTGGCCTGTGGTGTTGTCTTAATACTTTATAATCTATAATCACATTCCATACTTCAAGCAAATGCAAATTCTGCTCCTGCTCTCCTTGAAAGGCAATTTCACCGCATACCGAATTGAAAGTAATCACTGATACAGCACAAATAAAGCCTCTGTCGGGTAAACACCAAAGCATTTTCCACACGGTGCTGCATTTTAAAATAGCTAACTTTATTTTCAGTGAAAAGATAGGCACAAAGTGGATTTAAACCTGCTTAATTTTATTGGAACTAGCTCAGTTGATTACAGAAGGGGGGGTCACAATCATTATGGCACCACATACATTTGAAACCAAAGGCGATTCTTCTCTAGCCATCTGCCAACCCTAGCTATCCATTTTACAAACACATGCCGTGAATCACAAGGGAGGCCAGACGGAGGTTTTGATGGCTACATGTAACCCATCGTTGCTACCGGAAAAAAATAAACAAACTCCCGACACTTGTCCTACTGATGATGGATGGCACTTGGAAGATATATTTCCAAGGATTGCGGCCGGCTGAAATGGGTGGCTATTAGCCCACAGCTGATGCCTTCCTTGCAAAACCTTTTCAGTAAGAATGCACATATTTTAAGTAACATTTTCCATATGTGAATGAGTAATTGGGATAACAATATGGCTAACAGACATGAGAATACAATTTATCACAGTTAGTGCATGTGTATATATTTTAAGCTGCCACATTCTGAGTGTTTAGGCTTTTCATACAAAGTAGTTTGCACAATCAGTTTGTTTATTTTCCAATCTTTATACCCACCCGCATGGTAACAACAAAAAGGGAACATGATGGGTCTCCCGGTATGTTTCCTATGGCAGAAGATGGCAGATAGTTCAGGTTCCTGCTATCCTGTCACCCTGAAGCTCAAAAGCAGCATTGAAAGTCAATCCTTCATTAAATCAACAATCAAGATACATAATTTTAAAAGAAAGCTCAACTACCTTTATTTAAAACAAAAATCATTAATAGGAATTTTATATCAAGTAAAGTTTGTTCTAATGAAGTTTTTCTTTACATGGGACACCGAGGTACAGATGAATTAGAAGGTCCTCAGAGACCACCAAGCAGTATAAGTTTAAGACAACGAAGTCACCTTCTTGTCCTGAGGTGCCAGTGAAATGCATAGATAGATAGGTAGGAGTCCAGAAAGATCCCCAAATATTACATCTACACAAGTGAAAAAAAAAAAAGGTGGCCAACTAGCGATTTCTCCCATACAGCTGAATTTTTAAAATGAAAACTAGTAGAGATTTTCTGAAAAGGCTGCAGCATTCTACTCCACCAATATGAGTCTTCCTCCCTCTCTTAGATGTGCAATGTTATTTTTGCAAATTACCTGGTTCTGGGAGGACAGAGATGTTCTAGAAAGTTCGGAGTAGTACTTAGGCAAAAACTTCCTCCTTTTTCCAAAACACAGGGTCTCAAGAGATGGCTGCCACACAATGTGGAATGTATGACATTTCTCACCTTACAGAATGTGATTGAAATCATGGCACCCAAAGCTGGCAAAAATTCTGGCCATGAATTATAACCATGAAAGGAGCAGATGAAAAGTTTGTTTGATGAGAAGTTTGTTTTTATCGCTCCCTATTTAGCTGATAGGAAGAGGCTCTTCTGAAGTTTGCCATGTGCTGCTTCTACTACTTGAGTGTTTTTGTTTTCCTTTCTCCTTATGACTAAAGGGTCATATTGAATGAATTATAACACAACTACACTTTTAATTTCTATTGGGATTAACTTTATAACTGAGGACTAAAAGTGTACGTGGGATGATCATGTCATTATTGAAAATGTGAAAAGACTGGCTGAAAATTCTATTACCCTCTGTCTTGTCTTCACCCACCCCCCAAACACACACACACACCAATTCCTTTGGAAGAAGAGAACTAGGAAAGACACCACTCCTATACTCACAGAAGAACCTCATGAGATGATCCGAGACATACTCATCGTGAGAAAAGAAGTGGTGTCGATTTACGAGGGGGATGTTTAATATGACTCAATGTTGAAATGCAGACAAGGGAAAACCTTGCACAAGGCACTGCAGGAGAGGTAAGACAGTGGTTCGGAACCCTGGACAAACTACTCAAGGCAGGGACATTTTACAAAATACACGTGCCCTGGACCACAAAAGTGCCTTTTCATAAAGTGGGCTTTTCTAAAAATAAGAGTTTCCCAAAAGATGTATGGTCATCGGCAGAGTGGACAGCTATGCTGTGTGTCCTTAAAAAAAGTCACTGAACCTCTCTCCAAGTCTCAGATTCTTCAACACTAAAATGAGGGGGGAGGGCTATACTGCTAAGTCCTTTCCTGTCACTATGGCTCAAGATATAACATATCAGGCCTACTCTTCTATTAATCTGGTTTCTAACTAATACAGCCCCAAGCTTCTACCCCCCCAACCCTTACCTAACACCACCCCACTCCCCTCACCCTCCCTTTACCCTTGAAAACTTATCTTAATGATGCTATCTCTAGATTTGTCACCTTAGTGAAGGGCAGAGAGGTGACACAGAGCAGGGACCTGTGACAACTGGCATCACTCTGTGTCCATGGAGAAAGCCCAATGGTAAGGCTTGGAATCATTGTCTCCTTTGGTCCCCACCTACATGCATATTTCCTGCTGCTTCCCAAAGGTATTCCAAGATGGAGACACTGGCAATGAGAAGAGGTAGTTGAGGATACTGCTGCAATCAGCCTCTCCCTCAACCCTGACCGCAGCATAGTACACTTTGGGCTTCCGATGCTAGTCCCTTGGAGGTGATGATCAAAAATGCCCTTTAAGACATATGCTAAGAATATGGGAAAACCAAACGAGTTATTTCAAGGTAGTCACCAGAAATTCAAAGCACTCAACCTGTCAACAAAGATGGGTTCTCATTTTGCAAATGACTGGCAACTTGAGACCGGTGACCCAGCCAGTGAATCTGTGCTGTAGGCAAAATAAGCACGAAGCCAACTGGTCTTAGAAAGGGCAAGTGAGCTGTGTTCATGGCTACATGCAGGCTACAAAAATCTGCGTACAGCACCTCATGCAATTCTCCATCAAGGCCTCTCTGATGGCCTAACTCCCTAAGAGAGAGGAAGCTGTGCATCATTCATTTAACACTCTCCTAGACACTGAAAGCAATATATTAATTATCCCAATGCATAAATTACTCCAGAGCATATATATGAATGAACCTCCAGGAGGGAACTAAAAGAATCCACTTCCAAAGCACCACTGAAATGAAGACAAACACAGTCCCCTGGGGCAAGGTAGCTGGGAAGAAGGGAGGAAAAATTCACTCCAGCCACCTTCCTGCACCCCACAACTCCCTACCATTGCTCCAGCTTGCAGAGTTCCTAAAACTACTCCCTTTTGTGAGCCTGAGGCGAGACCTTTCGCTGCCTGCTGTCTGGATAGTAATTATACAAAATAGCACACGCTCAAAATTCTCTCCAGCTTCCCACTTCCAAACTACATGTTGCACACTGTCTTCCACACATACTGTGCTCTTCCATCAAAAGAAATGATCTGGAATATGGAAATTTTAAACAAATTGAAGCACATCGAAGACATCCGTGTATAACCACCTGTTACCAGTCCCAGTCTTTGCATAAACCCAAACAATATACTTTAGAGCACATTCTGATGAATCCGTCTTTACAGGCACTCCCTAAGTATACCAGAATAGACTGGAGTTTATGGTA
Organism: Galagoides demidoff; assembly: GCA_963574575.1. NCBI lineage: Eukaryota > Metazoa > Chordata > Mammalia > Primates > Galagidae > Galagoides > Galagoides demidoff. The sequence continues at coordinate 12,561 of CAUYQV010172934.1, read as the reverse complement.
TTACTTAAGCAGTCTATCGTTCCAATAGAAAGTCCCTTTAGAAAACATCCCCTCCCCCCAACCCTCAACCTCACCCTCAACAGAAGAACAAACAAAAGGGGAAAAATGATTAAAAGCATTCTTGCTGAGAAACTGCAGCTCTTGATTTGGCCGTTTAGATGAGATATTCCACCATCTCTGCGTCAGGCTCTTGTCCCAGGATCTGAATGGGTGTTTTTCTTTCCAGAGTACCGGAGTGGAAAATCGGGCCATCTAAATGGAAATAAGTGGTTAGAAAACACAGAGACAAAGTAAAAACTCAAATTTCTAGAACTAGACAGTTGGGGCTCTCAGGGAAGCCAATGGCAAAATTGAATTTGTCTTTCACTCCCTTCATTTCTTTCTGCTGGGACAGAGGCCCAAAGAAACACATGCCCATTCCCATCTGGGGGGTGGGGGGGATGAGTGGTTATTTACAGACTCTCCTCACTTCTCTCCCCTTTAGAACATGAAAAACTCAATCCAAATGACAACTCTGCCCAAGTTTGCATTTGAAGGCAGAAGCAGAATCTACCTGCTACAGAGAATTATACCTGTCTTGTCCGGATTGCCGGTCAGGCTTGGTGTAGACAAACGACGTGGTCCAGAACCAGTAGCTGGACTTGCAGGAGCCTCAGCCTGAGCCAAAACTGGAGTTGGAGGTGGAGCCGGAGTTGGAGGTGGAGCCGGAGTAGGAGCCGCAGCCGGAGCTGGAGTCGATGCCTGAGCTGGAGCCGATGCCTGAGCTGGAGCCGGAGCAGAAGCCTGAGCTGCTGCTGGAGCCGGAACCGGAACCGGAACCAGAACCGGAACCGGAGCCGGAGCCGGAACCGGAGCCGGAGCAGCTGGAGCAACCTGAACGGCAGCAGCAGGAGCAGGAGCTGCAGCAGAGGCAGCAGAGGCAGCAGCTGGAAATGGAGCAGCAGCAGCTGGAGAAACAGCAGCAGCAATAGCAGCAGTTGCTGGCGATGGGGCAGCAGCGGCTGCAGCCGTAGCAACAGCAGCAGTGGCAGCAGCCGGAGCAGCAGCAGCAACTGGAGCAGCAGCTACCATGGTGGTGGTGTTGGTGGCAGCAGTGGCAGTATTGGTGGCAGCAGTGGCAGTGATGGCGGCAGCAGTGGCAGCAGCAGCAACTGGAGTAGGAACAGAGATGGGAGCAACAGCTGCAGCTTTATTCGGTTCTGTTGCACGTTCAGTTTGGGTGCTGCAGTCTCGGCTGCCGGTCTTGCAGTGAGAGGAGAGCAGAGGAGTTGAGGGGGGCACAGGCGAGGGTGTAGAAGGGACATAATCAGCACGATAATCTCCACTCAGGAGAATACCTACAAAGGAAAGAGAGAAAGAAATTTGGTAACAAATTCTGGTTACCTGATTTCCTTTATAGGAATTCAAAAGAAACTTGTTTGGCTGTAAATTTCTCATTTTTGCCTCCAGCAAACCCATGAGTCAATTTATCAGGCACATCCCACCACAGCTAAAAAATGTTTTCTAAGACTGGGGGCGGTGTCTGTGGCTCAAAGGAGTAGGGCACCAGCCCCACATACCAGAGGCAGCGGGTTCAAACCCAGCCCTGGCCCAAAAAAAAAATGTTTTCTAAGACTTGGAAGATCCCTTCTGAGTCTCATTATCTCGATTCTAGCACCAGGTATTAAACCTTTAAGTGTCCAGGTATCTTATTTTGGTTTAATTTTCCAGTGGTGATTGAGTTCTACCAAGTTGTCAGAATTCTTGTACTCAGCTCAACTTATAAACCAACAGCACATACGTATTATTAGAGAGCAGGAAAGGATTGAGAGAAGAGGTGAATGTGGTAATAACTTTGTGGTTTTGACCATGACCGTGGTCTCCAAAATGCTTATTCTAACCAAAAGATACTGCAAGTGTCAGAGGACCAAGAAAGGAATTAAAAGCAACAAAAAGCTACAATAAAAACATATATAGCTTGCTTCCTAAGGCTCTAAAAATGTGCCTCTTGCTCTCCAGAATACGTCTGGGCTTTGGATTTGGAGGGCAAATAATGAAAAGGAATATTCTGTTCTCATATCAGAACATTATGGTAACAAATACCTACCCACCCAACTCCATTTAGCTTAACTAGGACTCTGGGTCCTCCGATTGTAGGGTATAAAGGAACATAGAAATGTTGGAATTTTGAAATTTAGAATGACATGAAGGGTCTGTGGACTTAGAACAAAGACAAAAGGTCCCACGTGGCAAAGGCCAAATTGAAGAATTTGTTGGAGGAAACTGAAGTTATTTTCCTTTCCACCCAAATAGAACACAGGAGTCTTATCCTCTCAGGCCTTTGTTTTGATCAATGTTCTCACGGTGAGTCTTCACAGCATGGGGGGGGGGCCCTGAATAGGCAGTGAGGCTCTCAGGAGGGAAAAACTCAATCCGGTCCTTTCTCTCTAGAATTTGGACCATTGCCCTTTTTCCTTACTGCATGGATGCTTATGTCAGGGCTCTCCTTGAATACGTGACTATAATCTTATTTACTGTTATTACCTAGGCTCCCCTTCCAACTCTTGTCATCTCGCTTCTCTTCCATGATGGGGGTGCCAGTCAGGGTGGACGAGTGGGAGAGCAAGCCCGATGCAGCATTGGAAATGGACATCAGAGACTTTGCTGGCCGCATGGATGACAGCTGCTCTGTCTTACTTGGCTCCTTCCGGGAACGCTGCTGGAGGACTTTGATCATGGCATCCTTCTCAATAATCTGGGCATGGAGGGTCTTAATCCTACGAGCCAAACACAAAGAACATATAAAGACCTTGTCGCTACCTCTGTGTTTTGATCTTATTAACCATCTGGACTTGAGTTTCCATTATCTATTTGACTAAAGTTCATAAACCAACAGTTAATAAACTAACTAATTTTGGTCTAATTAGTTCTGAGTTGGAAGACAAGAACAGTGTGCTATAATTAAAAAAAAAAGAAGTCTTTGTGCACACCCAAGTAGACACAACAGAGATTCGGGAGCTGTTTCTTAAACCTTAGAGGTTGCAGTAAAGTACTGATGAAAAGGAAGACTATATGGGAGAAAATGAAGCAATGTGGTGGTCACTGTAGTGAAGAATCTGGGTCAATAGATACCATGTGTTCAGTGAAAAGATGAGCTATTCTATGAATGAAGTTATAAGAGGCATCAGGTGTTTGACCTCTCAGTTTGAGTGGATGTCCTTTTGTTGAGCAATCTGCTATATCACATGGTGAAGGGCAGTCCTAGAAAGAGTACCCTCTAGTGCAAATGCCAACAATTCAGCTCAAACAGAGGGCAGACAGAAAGCAAATAGAAAGGCCAAGGGGCCAGCAACCCGACTTGGAATTCCACAGTTAGTGAGAGGTCAAGGGCATTGCATCTCACGCACACGAACTGGCAGGCTAGCAGGGGTGATGGTGGTGGGGGGAGGCCGGGTGATCAAGTTTCCCAGTTGTGAATAAAGATGCTTGCCCTTCTAAGTGATCTGGTCTCTATACCAACTTCTCGATCCATCACAGTCCAGATCGATCATTTTACCTGCCCTCCATGTCAAGGCAACGCTTGTTGGCCATCAGGATTTCTTCCTCCTCCTTCTGGATGCGAGCTTCTAGAGCTGTGTCATAACTGGTGTTAGGAGAGTGGCTGATGATTGTTGTGTCCCTGGGGAGGAAAATGGCAGTGACGATGATGAGAGGGAAGCAAAATCAATAAATACTATCTCTCAAGGATGATATTCTGGAGAGTTCTAAGCTGAAATCAATCTCATTCAGAACAACTGGTTCTGGGTGACTAAATGGTAAGAGCTTCTAAGATAAGAAGGTTTCGCTTGCAGGGCAGAAGAAGAGGTTATAGCTGTGGGCTTGCCTATAAAAGTCAGCGGGGTATGTGCACAGACTTGCCTTCAAAACTGAACATATATCCTCCCAAAACCTTCTGGCTATTTTTAGAGACAGGATCTCACTCTGGCTCCAGCTCGTCTGGAACCTGTGAGCTTAGGCAATCCACCTACCTTGTTGGCCTCCCAGAGTGCTAGGATTACAGGTGTGAGCCACTGCACCCTAAGAGGTAGAAAACCTTCCAAAAACTTCCGGCACAGAGTCTCTTCAATGTTTCTAGATCATGGCCAAGTGATAGGAATATGTATATACTTCCATTTTATTCTCATGACAGTCATGAAAGGGAAAAGGCTACACTTTGAAGGAAGTCACAGGGTGTACTAAGTTGTGCACTGCTAAAAATGAATATTGGTAACTGTACCTGAGTGCTAGAAACAACCAAAAGACATGTCAACAGCTAAGATCAAATAGAGCTTGTCAGCTGACAAACAGGGTCTTGGAGTCAATGCTACTCTGTTCCTGTCTAATCTGCACATGAATGCATTCTAGCACCAAACTGATGAGTCTACCCCAACTAAGTGACTGTTCTCTTGCCAGAGTTCTAACTGCATAAGAGACCATCATGTTCCATCTGAAAGTGTCTCAGGCCATTAACTCAAAGATCAATTCCTAAGGAAAAGTACGTGCATGAGTGTGAGAGAGAAAGAGAGAGAGGAGGGGGTATTACTATTGGAGTACTAATGTAATTATATTGGTCTTAAAGGACATCAGACAATAGGCCGAGAAAACAATGAACTGGCGCAGCTTCATTATACTTCTAAGAGAATAAGGGTCTGTGGGAGAACTCCAGGCATGCTCTCTGGTGGCCACTAGCTTTGAGACTGTGACTGCTGCAGACGGGGGTAAAGTGGCAAGGAAATGAAGAGGTAGAAAGTTGACGTTAAGGTTGGGGCATTAGGGGGAACCTCTGCAAAACTCATGTTCCCCTAAACACGTGCACCTTATATGCAAGGCTGAAACCATCTATGCCAATGATTAATTGAAGAGCAAGGAGGAAACAGACAACAGTAGTTCTCATAATTTGCTAAATCGAAAATCGTTTGCCATGTCCAAATTCTATCATTTCTCTACTCCAATTCACTTCTTTACAGCTCCACCGGGCACCCAAGAGGGAACAGCACTAGCGTAGTACTTGAGAGCACAGGCCCTGACTATCAAGACAACAGCATCTCAGTTCCCCCGGGTACTCCCCAAGTACACAGAGCCAGGAACAAGCTCAGTGACCTGCAAAAGTCTGTAGCCTACTCTAACCCTGTCTCCTGATATGATAACTGAGATAACTGTACTTCCATCTCATAGGGGATAACAAAATGATGCAGGGAAAAACATAACAGTGTGGGAGGCACAGAAAAAGGACTCGACAAAGCCATAACCAGGAGAGAACCACACATAACGTGGAAGGAGAATAACAAACAAGAAATCCTGACTCGAAAGAATTCTGTGTCTTGGTAGAACGCTGGAGACAATTCCTGCAGTGCGCAGTTCCAATGCGATGGCTGGGGCTTTCGAGCCAGGCCTTTCAAAAAGGGCATGGTGTTGACGGACACTGGGGACTTGAGCGTACGGTTTGTCACTGGGGGAACTAGTGCTGGCCTGCAGCCACTTTCATTGCATAAAAGACCATTTTGGGGACTCAGAGCCCTGCCAGCTAATTGATATGGACACTGTGAACTCCTCAGGAATGGAGCCTGAAAATGTGGGGCACTTAGTGAATTCCTACAGGGCTGCCAGGACAGCCCTCAGCATCAATCTTCCTTCTAGAAGACCAGGGCTACTAGGCCAATGGCTTAGGCAAAAGCAAACAAGCACGGTATTTGAAGAAGGAAGCTGACGTGCTACCTTCTGATATTCTAAGACTATCTTTTTTTTTTTTTTTTGGAGACGGAGCCTCAAGCTATCACCCTGGGTAGAGTGCCATGGCATCACAGCTCATAGCCACCTCCAACTCCTGGGCTCAAGCGAGTCTCCTGCCTCCGCCTCCCAAGTAGCTGGGACCACAGGCGCCCACCACAATGCCCGGCCATTTTCTGGTTGTAGCCATCATTGTTGTTTGGCGGGCCCGGGCTGGGGATTCGAGCCTGCCACCTTAGGTGTACGTGGCTGGCGCCTTAGCGGATTGAGCCACAGGCGCTGGCCATTCTAAGACTATCTTAATGAACATCGGGAGAGAGATGCCAGGTTATGATCGAAAAACAAAACCTGCAAACCCTAAACTGCATATCCCCGAATTTGACATCCTCCAGGTCAAATTCTTAAGTAAACAGTGTGTTTGTTATCTTATCTTGCCTTCCTTTCTTCAACAAAGTTATCCCCATTACATTGTGCAAACTGTTCTCAAGAATGTCGCCAATGGGATGCTATTGTAATCAAAACATCTTGTGGCCTTTTAAACTTCCAGTCTGTTTTGTATTGGTAACATTCTTCTGTTTATTGAATAGGTGATCTCTGCCTAAGAGGAACATAGTATTTAAAGTGCCTAGGAGGCTGACGAAGGGAGAGACAGGATAAGACTAGTCCCTGAGTACAAGAATTTTGCATGTGAAGACCAAAAAGTAAATACTATCAACTAGTGCAGGAGTGACTCTGGACTTTATTCCAATGGATACTGAACATTATTAGAGCTTTTTGAGGAGAATGAAATCATCTGAGCTGTGCTATAGGAAGACAGCATTATCTCTTGTATAAATGTGATAGAGGGATTATGGGAGAGACTGGAACCAAGCAGGCCAGTCAGCCAGGAGATTACAATAATCCCAATAGGAGATCATGAAAACGTGAACCAGTCAAATCACTGGGAAATGGAACAGGTTATAGGAGGTAGAACTGATTGAACTTGGAGACTACCTCAATCTGGGTGTTGGGGAGAGGGAGAAATGAATGAGAATTTTGTTAATTCTAATTCAGATGCTTAGGAAAGATGGCATACCATTTGCAGTGAAAAGAAACCCAGGAAAGGCGTGTTGAAAAATGCAAGAATGGGTTTTGATTTCACGTACACTAGAGTGAAAGCGTCTTAAAAAATAGAAGAAAAGAAAACAATTTCATCTATCACTGGGCAAGAGATATGAACAGAACCTTCTCTGAAGAAAACATAGATGAATGGCCAACAAACATAATGAAAAAATGCTCATCGTCCCTGATCATCAAGAGAAATGCAAATGAGAACCACCCTGAGATATCACCTAACTCCAGTGAGAACGGCCCACATCACAGAGTCCTGGACCTTCAGATACTGGCATGGTTGGGAAGAGAAGGGAACACTTTTATCCTGTGGGTAGGTTTACAAACTAACACAGTCTCTTTGGAAAGAAGTATGGAGAATCTTCAAAGAACTCAAAAGAGGCCTTCTATTTGACCTTGCAATCCCATTACTAGGCATCTACCCAGAAAAAAAAAAGAATCATTTTATCATATGGACATTTGCACCAGATTGTTTATTACAGCTCAATTTATAATTGCCAAGATATGGAAACAACCCAAGTGTCCATCAACCCATGAATGGATTAATAAACTATGGTATATGTATACCATGGAATATTATTCAGCCATAAAAAGATGGAGACTTTACATCTTTTCTATTAATCTGAGTAGAGTTGGAGAACGTTCTGCTTAGTAAAGTATCACAAGAATGGAAAAGCAAGTATCCAATGTCCTCAATATTAAAATGAAGCCAGCAGAGTTGCTGTATCTGACGTCTATGTGTATCTTGGGATGAAGGACAATACCAGTGCTTTCCACGTGCATTAAAATGCCTACGCCTGGACCCACTGAGGCTAAAAACCGAGCTTTGCATACCCTGATCTTGTCTGAAATTGGATCAGCAGCTTTTCTTTGAAAGAGATGCTTCATAAAATCAGTGCTGGAATAGGTACAAATAGATCACCTACTATGTCTTCTCACCCGAGGGAAAAAACACTTGGCAAATACTTATATTAATGTCTGTGTTTTATTATTCACAATGGAAAGAAAAGGTGGAAACCATCCAAATATCCATCGTCAGGTGAACGGATAGCGGTATGTCTATACCAGGGAACACCACTGAGCAATCAAAATGAATGACCTATGAATGCATACATCAACTTGGGTGGATCTCAAAATTATTTTACTGAGCATAAGATGTCAAACGAAAAGAGCAAACACAATGAGATTCCTTTCATATGACATTCTAGGAAAAAAATTTATAATTTTATGACAAAAACAGGTCAGTCATTGGCCTGGGGTCAGGCTGAGTAGAAAAAGATCTAGTTTAGGAAACACAAGGACAATTTCAAACATGTCCTCTATGTCCTTTGTGGTGGCGGCTACATTATTGTACAGAATTACCAACATTCATCAAACTGTACACTCAAAATAGGTAGTTTTTATGATATGAAACTAATACCTGAATTAAAAAAAAAACAAACCTGTCTTCTGCAATTACCATTGATATCACCCAAGCAATATTTCCTAATCATGAAACCTGTCATTCACCTATGAGTCTAGTAGGTTTGAAATAAATTAAGTTTGAGATCCTAGAGGAATACACAGACACCAAGCAAGGGATTCAAATATGGCACTAGACTTGGGGATTTCAGTTACACATTTGGAAATTGTCTCCTTTCTGCTTTCGTGTCTTTTCTCCTTCCTTCCTTTTTCTTCTTTCTTTCCTTTCTTCCTCACTTAAATATATCTGAGCACTTTCCATCTGCAGTCAATTTCCTAGACACTTAAAATTTATTTTAAAAGCAACAAAAATGTAAAGCTTTCACGATGGAAAGGGGGAAAAGGCAGAACCTTCGTCAATACCTACATTAAAGGCTGGGAGGAGAAAGAGGAAAACAAGATTACAGAAGAGGAGTGAGAGACAGGGGGAGGAAAAGGAGGAGAACCCACAGATTCTGAAATAAAATTCTGAATGTGACCTCCCAAATTTAAAATCTCATGAAGAAAGAAAAAAAGGAAGAGAAAACCAATCTCTGTGGCAGAGGGTAACAGGCACTATCTTTGGAAATGTATACTCCCAGAAATAGAAGGATCTGGAGAATCACCTAGCCCAGGTGATTTACAGAACTTCTCTATCTCTCAATCTCTCCTGCGGGTTGGATTAGGAGCGTGCAATAAGGCACATAGTTCAGATCTGGAATGTTCACCTGTGGAACTATTATTAGGCAATACAGGCTGCATGCACATTTTGCTGAAAACAGTAATTAGATGAAGAATCTCTACCTGGTGATTTACAGGAATTCGACTTGAGTTAAATCTATCTTACAGGAACCAACAGATTCTGAAAATCCATCAGAAAGAAGACCCACCCCCCACAGCCCGTACTCAAAGCTTTTAAGTAAAGAAGGCAGGAGGGTAGTTGCTTTATACAAGGTCTCCAGTGACAACCCCCCAGCTTTCCGTATTTTGCCCTGGAGTCTATTCTGAAGTTAGTACCAAGAACCTGAGCTTTCTAACATTTTCTCACACTGTATACTCTCCTTACCTATATATCTTGCTAAGCTTCCTCCCAAAGACAATGAAATGACCCTGCACCTCCCCACCTCCCAATCATAACAATGTTTTTTTTCAGTGTTGGGATCTGAACAAGTGCTGGGTACAGGTGTTTCCTTGGGAGCCAGCAGGTAAATTTCTACTTCTTTCAGCTTCTAATCTGCCTCCAATCCTCGAGACTATCCATCTTCTGGCACAACTGGGGTTTCTGTGCACTCTATTACTACCCAGGTGTGTATTCAGCATGCCTTTTTTAGGGAATAGGGCCAGGTAAGCTTAAAAGCCTATGAGGACCCCCAAATCAAGCCACAGGCAGCTTTAATCTATTGGAGGTATAATGGGTATCAGGAGACAAGCAGACCACATTGGAGAGACCTAAGATGTCTTCCTGAAGAACTGGGGATGAGTTTATTTATAAAGCACCAGTTCAGATCTTAAGCACTGAACCTACCCCCACCTTTGATTTGACATAAAGACTCAAAAATAAATGTATCCACCGCCCCCTCCGCACACATATCCCAGCCCTAAGTCTGGCAAGAGCTTCCAGGCCCTGCTAGCTTACCACGTTTAGAAGAATACTAAAAGCAATACTATGGCTTTTAATAACATTCTGGATACAGACCTACGTGCAGCAATACGCTGTATGTAGCCCACCTTCCTCATCCTGCTCCAGCCCAAGGCTCTATTATCTCCATAACCCAGTCATCACCTGATTTGGATTTAGTTTTTGTTTTGTTTCTTTCTCTTTATTTTCCCAACTGATGATTATGAACGACAGCAAGACAGACAAATGGGCTGAGAGTTATTATTTCCTTTAAGTGCTAAGAATCAATTTTTATAATAGGAAAAAGAGTAACAAACAAGAAGCAAAACTCAAAAATCCTCCTGCCACTTTTCTCTCCCCACCAGATGGAATGTGCCTGCTTACATGTGATGAGCTCATGCGCACAGAGAATGTGGCCTTCAAATATAAACTTTCTCAAAGGGCAGAGAGAGGTTCGTGTTCAGCACTGCCTCTGACATACCTTGGACAAATCAGAGCTATCAAATGGCAGCCGCCATTCCTGAGTGACATTTCATTGCTGAATGGCGTTTTTCTGGAGAGGCTTTCACTCCAGTTCTGGGGCTAACCAAGCTGCACATGAAAGAATCTGGGCTCTAGGGAAGGAGGTGTGTGGCATTCAGCTGACCATCTGTACATATTCTGGCTCCTGAGGAAAGCAAAACTAGGACTCTAGTAAGATCATAAAGCAACTTTCATTTTCAAAGCCCTGAACCTCTGACCCACAGCCATTCAGCCCCTGCATAACCAGATCAAAGAAAACACCCTTCAGCACTTAGGGGACCGAAAAGAATACTAAAGAACAGAAAACCCTGGCAAATCTATGAAGCAGTGACCTTTCTGCTCTTGCCATTCACACCCTCCAAGTAAGTGGTGGCCCTACTAGCTAACTACTCACCTCTGAGCAGCCACGGTGGCAGCAGCATCCAGAGCAAAATGTCTCATCACGTTCTCCTCCAGATACTTCTGCTCCCACTTTGTCATGTCAGCTTCCAGGGCCAAGATCCTCTCCTCCTTCTCCCGAAGCAGCTCCATCAGTGCCGCAGCATTGTACTCTGAAACACTGGTGGGCTGCGAGTTGCCCTGGCGCTGTAGGGGCAGATGCCGAGACGGCGAGATGGCACAAGTTAGTGATGGAAGAACCATGGTGTTCCAGTGCTACTGGAGAAGCCCCTATTCTTGGAAAGGATTACTGCCCAGCCACTTCCATTTGGAAACAAGCAGGGGGATTTCAGATCTCTTCCCAGGGCCACAGGACTTCCTATCTTGGGCTTCAATGTGAGATTCCCTCAGTGAGAAAAAGGAGCCTGCTGTAACAAATTGTCACACTGCTCAGAAAGCAGAGCAATGGGTTCAAAACTGCCACCTCTGTCTGCCAGCATGGTACATGACAGAAGAGGGGAATAGAAGAAAAACAACTATGATTTAGTTTCTATCTTGCTCCTAACTTGTTGTGTTTACCTCTAGTGACTCATGCAACTTGGGTCTTGGTTTTCTCTCATGTAAAACTGAGGAGCAGTACGGCCAGATGATTTCTGGAAACAATTTCTGGTTCTAAAATGTCCAGGAGTTATGTGCATAGCAGCTCCACTTCTTTTTTTCCAAATTTTTTTTTTATTAAGTCATAGATACATAGATCATGAACACATTTAGGCCTTTGTGGGATTGACTGTGTTGATTATTTGTACAAATCGGTCGACCGTTTGTGGCTCGAGTGAAAACAAAAGGTGCAAGGATCATAGGTTTAGAGGATGTTTCTGGGATAGGAAGCTAAAGAAACAGACTTTGTTTCACCACTATCAGGAGGCAGCCTGCAGTAAGATCACATGGGGGAGGACAGTAAACATGAGCAAACGTGGGCTTTTTTGGTTCATGTCAAACACCAACTGAAAATTAAGTAACAGGGGATGATCTCATTGTCTTTCCTCCCCCGTGCTTCCTTTCAATTCTCCATACCTGCTGGATTCTGAGTGCTTCCAGTTCCCTCTCCAGGCGGGTCCGGAGTCGGTGCTCCAGCTGCTCTCGTTTTTCACACGCTGCCTGGAGCTGCACGAGGGCCTGCTGCATCTTCTCCACCTTATCCACGTACACCTGCTTCTTTTTCAGCTAGACAGCCAGGTCGGGAAATTTGCAAGATGGGAGAAAACAGAGCAACAGGGTCAGTTATGCAGCCTCCAAATGGAGCCTCCTGTTTAGAGCTCTTGGTGGCTAGAGTTCAACTCTAAAAAGGAATGGATGGTGAGAAGCTGGTCCTTCCCAAGGAGTAGCAGCTGCCTTGTAGTTCTAATATGGAAAATGGGAAGAGGGATAGGAACTGGGGAACCCCCCCTTTTTTTCTTTTTTGAGACAATCTTACTATGTCGCCCTCGATAGAGTACCGTGGTGTCACAGCTCACAGCAACCTCTAACTCTCATGCTTAAGTGATTCTCTTGCCTCAGCCTCCCAAGTTGCTGGGACTACAGGCACCCTCCACAATGCCCAGCTATTCTTTTTTTTTTTGGTTATAATTGTCATTGCTGTTTGTCAGGCCGGGCTGGATTTGAACCTGTCAGCTCCAGTGTATGTGGCTGGCACCTTAGCAGCTTGAGCTACAGGCGCTGAGCCCATTTTGAAGGCCTTGTTAAATCCA
>CAUYQV010172932.1:0-13129 GCA_963574575.1 Galagoides demidoff | reverse complement strand
GTAGAGTGCTATGGCATCACAGCTCACAGCAACCTCCAACTCCTGGGCTCAAGTGAATCTCCTGCCTCCGCCTCCCAAGTAGCTGGGGCCACAGGCGCCCACCACAAAGCCTGGCTATTTTTTTGGTTGTAGCCATCATTGTTGTTTGGTGGGCCCCTGGGCTGGATTTGAACCCACCAGCTCAGTTGTACGTATATGTGGCTGGTGCCTTAGCTGCTTGAGCCACAGGCAGGGAGCCTGCTTTTGATGTTGAAAGTAAGCTCCCTGAGGTCGTTCCTGGCAACTTGTGAATTGCAGCTGAAACTGGAATCCTCTTAACTCACACATCTCATTCCATTTTTCTACTGTTTGGGGTTTATTTAGAAGGCTAGTTCTGGTTGTGGTGATAACCAGTTACTAGGTTCCTCATTGTTGACTTGCTGGGGAGCTTATAGAGACACTTCCTGTGCTTGCAGAGATTTCAGTACAGATCTTTTTAAAAAGGCCATTTACGTCAAAAATATGTTTCTTTGATACTGAAAGGTAAGTGTAGCAAAGATATTTTTTAAGACTAGCTAATGTAGTAATCCCCCTTTACCAACAGTTGCACTTTCTGTGGTTTCTGTTATCCACAGTCTACTGTGGTTTTGAAAATAAGTGAGTAAATAAAGTAAAATATTTAGAGAAGAAACTGCATTCAGTCTATATTGTGTATAGTTACAGTACTTCTCATTTATTATTAGTTATTAATCTCTTACTGTGCCCACTTTCTAAATTAAACTTTGCTGTAGGTACATACGCATAGGAGAAAACATGGTGTGTAAATGGTGCAATACTGTTACGATCCCGGCAGCCCTGGGGCTCTGGGAACACACCATCTGTGTCTAAGGGGGTTGCTGTGCAGCCTGCAGTAAGGTGAGCTACGGTGTGAGTCCACTTTATTTTTGTAAACAGTAAGGTGTTTGACAAAGATGTGTATCTTGAAAGGGATTGAATGTTGATAGGTTCCCCCCATGATTTAAAAAAATTCAGAAAGCAGCTGATAGACATCTTGATACAATGCTGCTTTGATTTGAGACCTGCCCTCAGCACACTGTGGAGAGAGAAAAGTGGCTCCCCTCTGTCAGTGTCCTGTTGCTGCTGCAACAAACTGTCACAAATTTAGTGGCTTAAAAGAACATGCATTTATTATCTGACAGCCTGGAGGTGGGGAGTCTGGACGAGTTTCCCTGGGCTGACATCGCTGCATCAGCAGGACTGTGTTCCTCCTGGAGGCTCCAGGGCAGAATCCATGTTCTTGCCTTTTCCAGTTTCTGGAGGCCGCCCGTATTGCTTGGTTCTGGACCCCTTCCTCCATCTGCGGGGCCAGCAGTGAATCTTCCTCACATCACTTTGCTCTGACTCTGACTCTCCTGCCTCTACTTACTTTAAAGACCCTTGTGCTCATCGGGTAATGCACAAAGGGATAATCTCCGTCTTTGAAGGTTGTCTGATTGGCAAATTTAATTCCATCTGCAGCTTCGATCCCCTTGCTGTGTAATTTAACATGTTTTCAGGTTCCAGGAGTTCGGATATGGACTTCTTTGGGGCCATTATTCTGGTGAACACATCCACTCAGTGTTTTTGTCCCTGAGATACCTGTAGTGAGGCAGTTCAGTCTTCAGCATATCTTTCTCTTCTTGAGGAAATGTGCCATGTGGATCTTAAGTAGTGTGGTGTTGGTGTAGACTTTGTCTGGCTTTGCTATGCCTTTCTAGTTTTAGAGGAGGTTGGAGAGGCCTGTGCAAAGGCGGCAGTCAGCCTTGACCGTGGCACCCTGTGTCCTGCTCATCAGATCACTGGATTAGAGGATGTCTTAAATTAGAGGTTCTTGCTGCTGTCCTTTGCTGAGCATATTTTAGTACTTTCTTTGAGAGTAAAGATAACTCTTCCTGGTTTGGGGTAATGAGGTAACGAAAACATCCCCAGACAATGGATTTCAGTAGGAAAAGCAAGTTCGTTATTCTGGAAGGAGATATGGGCGCGACATTATTTGGTGATTATTTTCCCACTGTCACATGAGGACACCTCGTCGTGTGGAGGAGGCAGCCAGGTGCTGTTACCCTTCACTTGTGCATGTTCAAGGCTCGTTTGGGTTAATGTCCATCCTGAATAGATTTCAAGGACAAAAAACTAGATTTCTGGCTAACTACTGTTGTTCTTTCCCTTTTCTGCTCTTGCTTTAATCTCTCATTTTCTTGAACATAAAAATGTGTGTGTATAGTATTCTAATAAGAGGAATTTAAAATTCTACTTTAAAACATTTATAAACGCAATGCGTTTGACGAAAATCAATTAGTAGAGAAGAGCATACTGTTAAAATCTCTTCTGATTTTTAAAGGGGTTTTAATAGGCTTTAAGGAGTTTTAGTGATTTTAGTTTCCCTATGTTATCCTATCCCTGTGGTCAGTTGATTTTGACACAAAGGTAGGTTATACGCCACCCCTGCAGCCTGGAGCAGAACTAGAAGAGAGCTTTTCCTTTGGGAATTAGTTACACTTTGCAATCTGAAACTTGGAGAAAACTAGAACCTTAGCACAATTTGAACTCAGTGTGTGGGGAACTGTTGATGTATATGAGAATATGTGGACAAGGATGTTTGCTAGCACCTTGCTACAAGAATGAAAGCTTGGCGCCGCCCGCGGCTCAGTGGGTAGGGCGCTGGCGGCATACACCAAGGCTGGGGGTTTGAACCCAGTCCAGGCTATCTAGCACAGCAATGACAACTGCAACAACAACTGCAACAACAACAAAACAATAGCTGGGCGCTGTGGTAGGAGCCTGTAGTCCTACCTACTTGGGAGGTTGAGGCAAGACAATTGCTTAAGCCCTAGAGTTTTAGGTTGCTATGAGGTGTGATGCCCCAGGGGGACATCTTGAGACTCTGTCTCAAAAAAAGAAGGAAAGCTTGGAAACTGCTGAAATGTCTTTCAGTAAGGAAGTGATTCAATTTATTATTGTATATGTGTATTATAGAATATTAAATGAGCCTTTAAAAATTATGAGAGATGCATGTATAGATGAGGAGGGTGGTCCTGTGATGCTGAGTAGAAAAATAGATTGCTCATAAAATATCCCATTTAGCAAGGAAATATATACAGACTGTCCCTGTCTTAGAATGCGTTTATCACGATGTGACCTGTAAGTTGAGAAACATCTGGGATAAATTTTGATTTCAAGAAATGATAGCAACCAAACTTATTTGATATCTGCAACTTTTAGAAAGGTATGTGATGCTTTCTATGAAAAATTACTTTTCACTTCTGACCCTAAAATCTTAGGGGAGGGATTTTTGTTTTGTTTGCTTTTAGGAAAAAAGCAAAAAAGGATTTTTTAGGTGCTTTTGTAGTTCATAAACATGACAATTAGGTTTTGTGTGTGTGTGTGTGTGTGATGTGCCTTCCTCAAATCTTCTTATGATGACACACACAAAAAAAAAAAGGAAAAAAGGATTTTAAGCTAGTAAAAAGCTGTTACATTCTTTGTTAAATTGTAAAAAAAACTCTAGTCATTTGGATGAGAGGCCAGAATTAAAACATCGGTGGTCAAAAGAGGAAATTAAATTTCTTGAGTTTTTGGCTTTTATATGTTATATTTGTAAATGACCGTGACTTCATGCTTCAATTCCGGATGAGCACCTTTTGCAATTAGAGTAGTCAGGTGTCCTAAGGAGATGAACATGTAAAAATGGTTTAAGTTACCAGTATAAAGTTAATAATCTAGTAAATTTGGATGACATTGGTGGTTCCTACATTTGACTAATCTACAGAATCACCTCAGTGAAAAACATTTTTTTTTTTTTTGGAGTCTCAAACTGTAGTCCTGGGTAGCGTGCCATGGCATCACCATACCCATCAGCAACCTCAAGCTTTTGGGCTCAAGTGATCCTCATGCCTCAGCTTCCCAAATAGTTGGGACTACAGGTGGCCACGCCCAGCTAGTTTATGTGTTTTTAGTAGAGACAGGGTCTCACTCTTGCACAGGCTGGTCTCCAACTCTTGAGCTCAAGCAACCTGCCCAGATCGACCTACCAGAGTGCTAGGATTACAGGCGAGAGCCACTGTTCTCAGCCAGTAAAATTTATTAAAAAGCAATTTAGGCTCGGCACCTATGGCTCAAGTGGCTAAGGCACCAGCCACGTACACCAGAGCTGGCGGGTTTGAATCCAGCCTGGGCCTGCCAAGAACAATGACAATTGCAACCAAAAAATAGCTGGGTGTTGTGGCGGGCACCTGTAGTCCCAGCTACTTGGGAAGCTGAGGCAAGAGAATCACTTGAGCCCAGGAGTTGGAGGTTGCTGTGAGCTTTGACACCATGGCACTCTACCCAGGGCAACAGCTTGAGGCTCTGTCTCAAAATAAATGAAGTAAAATAAAATAAAATAAAAAAATAAAGGCAATATTCAAGAAAAAAAATAAAGAAGGGATAGCTGAGTGTTAAACGCGTTTCTCCAGCTCTATCTAGTTTATGTGGTTTTTCTTTAGGCCATTCAGTATTCTCCTTGGAAAGGGTTTTGAGCTTTCAAATAGGTTTTTAAGAAGAGGCTCATCAGATCAAAGAAGCAAAAAATAACCGATTTTGGATTTTTTTAAACTCCTTCACTGTAACTACCAGGTGTACCTACCTACCCACTTTGGCTTCCCCAGTGTCTGTGTGTGGTTTTCTGTTTTGTTCCTTTGTAGAGATACATTCCCTTTATGTGGCAGCTGTTGCTAGGCAGCCACTGGGCGGGTGCCAGGGTTAGAGCCCTGATCTGCATGCCAGAGGAAGTGACCTAAAAATTTCTTTCACCTTTCCCGCTTGGATGAGTAGGGACTTGGCACTGGGGCATGAGTTGCTGGGTATACAAGACCTGCAGAAGGACTGGGCTGAGCCCCTTGCCCAGACGGTCCACTGGTTTCTCCTCACGGCCTGTTGGAACCCAGTCTGAGAGTGAAGCCGCTGTAGGTGGTGTGCTTGGTTTGGCTATCGTAGTGCCCTTCTACTTGAGCCTGTGGACAGACTTAGAAAAATTATGATTATGGAAGTTGTCAAACGTGAAGAAGTGGAGTGTATGAACCTGTACGGGCCAATGCCATCAACATCTTGGTGTGCTTACCTTTCAGTCTTTTTTCCATGTATGATCCTACGTTGTTTACCTATCTTAAGTCCTTTCTGGAAAACGTAGGATGTAAAATGTTTTGTGGCCTGCCCAGTTTTTTCTTTTTAAACAGATGTGTTTTTCTCTGTCATTAAGATTTGTAGTGACACAAATTTTATTTTTATTTATTTTATTTTATTTTTTGTAGAGACAAAGTCTCACTTTATAGCCCTCAGTAGAGTGCTGTGGCATCACACAGCTCACAGCAACCTCCCAACTCCCAGGCTTAGGCGATTCTCTTGCCTCAGCCTCCCAAGTAGCTGGGACTACAGGCCCCCGCCACAATGCCCGGCTATATTTTGTTGCAGTTTGGCTGGGGCTGGGTTTGAACCCACCATCCTTGGTATATGGGGCTGGCGCCCTACTCACTGAGCACAGGCACCACCCTTTAAATTTTTTTATAGAGATGAGGTATCCCTGTTGCCCAGGCTGGACGGCTAGCAGCAGTCACTCCTGTTCAGTGCTGAGCAGTGTCCCACTGTCTGGCTGTCCTGTGTTCTTATCTGTTCACTTATTAATAAACATGTGAATTGTTTCTAGGTTTTGGCTGTTGTGAATAAAACTGCCATGAGCATTAAGTCGCTGTGTGGATACGTGTTCATTTCTGTTGAATTACAGAATGCCTACGAGTGGAATGTCTGGACTGTATAGAGGGTTTTTTTTTCCTTTTCCCTTTAAAAAAATTTTTTTAATGTTCAAAATGTAGTGGAGATAATAAAGAATGGAATGTGCAAATAGTCTGCAACTAGTTTTAAAATAAGTCTTAGAAAGGCTTTTTTTTTTTTTCATTCTTACGGAGAAGCCAAGTCTTAGAAAAGCTTTTATTGAAGTAAAAAGTATGGTAATGCAGATCAGTTAGGTTATTAAAGATGTTATTTTGTGTCGATCAAAAAAACTGGATTTACCTGAAAAAAAAATATAAAACTTTAGTCACAGACTAAATGCAAAAATGTATTTTCTGTTCTTACACTAAAAATCACAATTTTTTTGTACTTCCTTAAAATTGGAAGGAAAGTCATGCAAAAATGTGAAAGTATAAATTCTTAAGGGTGGACACAGTACTTGAGGGCTGTTTTTGGAGCAAGGCAGAAATCAGAGAAGACAGTGTGCTCTTGGAAAGCTCTGTCAGCATCACACACGCGCTGTTTGTGTTTTTCTTCTGTGTCCAGACTGTGTCTGGACGAGCTTTTCCTCAGTGGCTACATCCCTGACACAGGACAGGGCCTAGCCTCCTTCCTCTGCCAGCAGCCAGAAGTTTGTACCCTACAGAGTTATTCCACTATTACCTCCCAGAGTGGTAAATCTTCAAGGGGTTGGGGGTGTATGTGTTTTTAAAGGGATTAGCAAAAGAAATTTTAGAACATTTCTGTTTTTTAGGAGGTTTTGGCGAACTACTAGGTAAATGATTTTCTACTTTGGAACTAAAGTTTTAATTGAAGGTTATTCTAACAAGTCAGTGATTTATGTCCCTAGATGGGGTAGATGGCAGGAGTTAAAAGTAATTAAACTTAATTTAAAATTTAGAGAAATTGGTCTTCTTATAATTGTGGTATGGTCAATCACCTATTTAGACCACTTGGTATCTGATCATGTACTATCTTCTATTTTAGTTAATTACCACTGATTAATGTTTGTGCCCTGCTGCTGGATTCCCTAAGGTACACCCCATGTGATGATGAAGGGTTGCCAGCAGGCCTTAGACCCTTTGTGGACAGTCTTAGCTGTTGGGATGGTGTGAACGGCCCCTTTGCCCCCAGGCTCCTGGAGCTCCAGCACCCCTCTCCCACCCTGCCTTTAAACTCACTCACACCCCTGCCTGAACCCTGTGGGAGAAGGAGGAAGAAGCCTTTGGGGAGATCTGGTAACCCAGAGTATTCTCTCGCTTTTATTTTTTAATTTTTTTTGTTCTCTTTTTTGACATGTTCTTATGGGTCTTGTTTTCCAGCCAAGATCACACATGACTTTTTGGCAGACCCAATCTTGAACTAAATAACAACAACAAAGTTTCATATTCTGTTGTACTACTTACAGCTTTGTATTTAGTTCAGCATTTAAACGTTTTATTTAATTTAATAAATTAAATATTTAATTACACATTTAATCTGTGTAATTACACTGTAATGTGAGGTGTGTGACATTACTTAACATTTGCTTGGTCGAGGCTATAAACTTACTTACTTTTGCTGTGCTCTCAGTCTTCTCCTTGACCATCAACAATATCATTTTTTGCAGCTCTGGACCTGTTCATTTGAATATGTACTTTTAAAAGATAATTTCTATAAAAATATCTATAAAATACAGATGAAAAAAAATTCCTTTATAGTGGAAGAGAGCAATAAGTAAACTTTCTTTCCTGAGTTCTGAGCCTCCTAGAAAAAGAAAAAGGAATCAGAAAATGGAGGTCAGACTGTCGGCCTTATGTAACTGGTGGAGAGAGGAAGTGGTGGCCTGCCTGTAATTTCATCTATCAGAGAAATATGTTGCAAATTTCTCAAATAGGTTCAATTTCTACCATTTCTTTTTCAGTAATAGGATCTTCAAACTAGACTGTTTGGAATTGTCATTTAATATAACCAACAGCTTTAGGTATCCCCTATACTCTGATAGCAATAGCTCCCAAATTTATGTAGTTAGTCCTCATTATTTGTGAGTCTTGTATCTGAGAATTTGCTTACTCACTGAAGTTTATTTGTAACCCCCCAATCAAACCAAGGGTAGTGCTTTTGTGGTGTTTCCCAGACATGCACAGAGCAGGGAGGATGCAGGTTGCTCCACACGGTTTCCAGCTGCTGTGAGGCAGGGTGGCTGCCTTCCTGCTTCGGCTCACACTCCAGCACGTGTCCTTCATGTGGTCTGTTCAGCACCACCTTCTTTGTATTTTTGTGCTTTTGTTAATGACCTTTTTGTTTACGGTGGTTCCCAGATACAGCACTAAGTTGCGTCTAGTGTTCCTAAGTACAGGAGGTTGTGATAGGTCTTACAGGGAAAACACGGTATGTTAGGGAAGCTTTGCTCCAGAGTGAGTATAGCACTGTTGGCCATGAGTTTAGTGCGAATGAATACGTTTTCATATGAGACATCTTTAAACAGGAACACGTACAAAACAAGATTATGTGTTGATTAGATGAAAATGTTGCAACTGGAGACTTTTAGGAACCTGACCTTATTTATACACATCTCCCCTAGGAGCAATGGGTTAGTAACCGCCAATCCAGTGTTAGTGATGACTTTATAAAACATTATTATAAATAAGGAGAATTGACCACATGTTAGCCCTCTTCCTGCCCCTGACTTCTGCTCTTATATCCCACTGCCCTATCTGACATCTCCCCTGGGAAGTCTGAAGGGTCCCACACACTCAGCATGGTGGTAGCAGAGCCCCTGGTGTGCCTCTCGGTTTCCCCAGTCTGAGAAACAGCATGGCCAGCCACATAGGTGTTCCCATGAGAGGCTTAGAAATCAACCCTCATTCCTCCCTTCCCTCATTTTCCACATCCAGCTCATTAAAGTACTGTTCATTCTGCGTCCAAAATACATTCTCAGGTAATCTGCTTTTCTTCATCTCTCCTGTTCCTGTGTTAGTGGAGGCCATGGCATTGTTGGCACGGATGCGGCCTGAGCTCACGGGCAGACGCCCTGTGTGCACCTGAGCCTTTGTTCTCTCTCTCTGGGCACCTGGAAAGCCGTGTATCTCACCACGCAGCAGTCAGGTTTGCTGTCCCTTTTTAGGCAGACCCTGAAGGAATGGCTGAAAAATATTCCATGGAATAAATATTTAGTATAATTGTGGGAACACTTGGAATTTCTTTAGGTACTTCTGCTATTTGAAAACTGCCAAACCTGTAAGGGACTTTTTTTAGAACTGGAAGGGAATTTTCTCCTTTTCCTTTTTCCTTTTTTTTTTTTTAAGGGAAAATAAGCATCTGAACAATGGATGAAGTAAAAGCTTTGAGAAGTTCTTGGAAAAAGCCCACCCTTTCAAGAATAGATTGATTTAGAGTTCTTTTCTTTTTTTCTTTCTTTCTTTTTTTTTTCCTGAAACCACCTGGCTTCTAAAGCAAAGAGATTATGGGCCAAACAATGGTTTCTGCGTAGTTTGTTTTAAAATCTGTAATAGATAATCAAGAACTTTGGGCTGGCTGACCTTGGTGGCACTATCTTCTGCGTCTCTTTCATGCCCCACACAGAACGTGGGTGTGCTGTGTCGTCCTTGCATGCTCCCCTGTCACGTGATGGTTTCATCTTCAGGGTGGGGACACAGCTCTGCTGGTTTGGTTTGCTCTGTGTCAGCTGAGTAAGGATGGGTGGAGTACACTGATTTTGTAATGCTGGTCTTGTGGTTTTACACAGAAAGGGGTGATGTGTAATTAGTAAGGCAGAAGAGTCGTGAAGGGAACAGGAAGGGGATCTGCAGTGCTGGTGCGTCGGAGCAGAGCTCTCCAACCCTGTCTGTTACCTACTCTTACTTGACTCACCAGAGAACTTTGCTTTCATTGCTTGAATTTCGCACTGTATTTCATGTTTGGTTAAGCCTGGAATTTTTTGGTAAAAATTACTGATTGAATTTAATTTAGACATGCACAGAAAACTCATTTAATTTAAAAAGCTCCCTTCTCTTTCTCTAGACATTTGTCTTATAGTAAAATCACTCGGAAGATCATTTTTTGAAAGATCAGTTGTATTTATCAATAAACAGTTGGCACTTGGAGCATATCGCTATAGTGTAGTTAAGGAGTGAACTTTACTGAGAGTCTTGTCATGGTTGTCCCTCTTTAATAACCATTGGGCTTGTTTGATCTTTAAATGTTTCCTTTGACCCAGGACTGTGTTGAAACCATTTGTTACATGGAGCTGATGGCACACCTGCCGAGATTACTCTAGGATTACGTACAACCACATAAAGTGACTCAGCAGACATTTTTCATCTTCAAGGATGGGACATGTAGCTCATGGAATCAGAATGATTAGAGGTGAAACTTATCATAAATCTGGGTCAGTGCCCTCAGTCTACATGTGGGAAGGAAGAAGTCCCCAGAGTTGGACTTTGAAGAATAGGTAGGACTCAGAAAAGTAGGACATACTTTAAAGTTTGTTTTAATCAAAGTGATACACATACACGGAATGCAAGACCATATACATGCCCACCAACCCAGGAGTGGATCAACAAGCTGTGGTATATGTATATCATGGAATACCATTCAGCCACTAAAAAAGATGGAGACTCTACATCTTTTTGTATTATTAACCTGGATTGCGTTAGGAATCATTCTTCTTAGTAAAGCATCACAGGGATGGAGAAGTAAGAATCCATTGTACCTAATTCTAATATGAAGGCAGTAAATGATCTAGGAGAATGAGGGAGCAGGGAGAGGGGAGGAGAAAGAGAGACGGGGATCAGTGTGTGGCCCACCTCTTGGGGGCAGGACCCAATTATGAGAGGGACTTTACCTAACAAATGCAATCAGTGTAACCTAATTCTTTGTACCCTCATTTAATCCCAAACAACAATTAAAAAAAAATAAAGACCATATACAACACAAGTTTACATGAATGCTCATAGCAGCGTTTTTCATAATAACCAAAAGGTAGAAGCAACCCAAATGTCCATCCACTAATGAGAAGATAAACAAAACAAGTCCTTCCCTATAATGGAAGAATATTTAGCTATAAAAAAGAATGAAGTTCTGACATGTGTTGCAGCATGGCTGGATTTGAAAACCATGCCCAGTGACAGAAGTGGCTGGACACAGAAGGCCTTGTGTGTGGCACTTAGGCCAGTCCGGGCTGCCAGGGTGTGGAACGGGCGTGTGGGGTGCTGGAGGGGAGTGACTAACTGCTAATGGGTATGGAGTTTTCTTCTAGGTATGGTGAAAATGTTCTGGAATTAGATAGTGGTGATGGTCAAGTAGTTGATCTGTTATATTTGGCAAAGAACTACATTAAATTTCAGCTTCTTACTTAAAAATCCACTTAGTAGATAAACATCTTTTAAGAATAGATATGAATAGATATTTGCCATTTTAGAGAAAAGAAAAAAAATCATATAGAACTTAAAAGGTCATATATTTTTATTTATTTAATTTTTTGAGAGACAGTCTCACTTTGTCACCCTCAGTAGAGTGCCATGGTGTCATAGCTCACAGCAACCTCAAATTCATGAGCTTAAGGGATTCTTTTGCTTTAGCCTCTCAAGTAGCTGGGACTACAGGTGCCTGCCACAACGCCTGGCTATTTTTTAGACACAGGGTCTCACTCTGGCTCCAGCTGGTCTCAAACTGATGAGCTCAGGCAGTCTACCCACCTCAGCCTTCTAGAGTGCTGGGATTACAGGCGTGAGCCGCTGTGGCTAGCCACTTAAAGGTTATGATGAAAATTAGTTGCGCTGTTCCCTGCTCTACCTTGAGACCCTTGTCCTAGGGTCAACAGTTTTGAACGTGTATCTTCTAACTCAAGGTAAACCAAAAACAGGAACGACGTGGGACCTAGGAAAAGGTGATCCGACAGAGAACACCGTGTAGTCCCAGAATCACTCTGAAGGGAGATCAGAACACAAAGGCTGCACATAAACTAAGAGCACCTGATGTAGATTTGAGCAGAAAGTGACAAGCACTGCTGGGGAAATAGCTGACTGGTGTTTAGGGAGATAGAAAGAAGAATGGGTGGAATAGTTGCTTATTGATAAGCATGAGGCAGAGATGGGAAATGTTAGAAGTCAATTCATACCAGCTTGTGCAAAAGATAACGTCTGAAATTGGCAATCAAGAAATAGGAGAATATTTTAAATCTGGAGGTAAATCATGTCACAAACAGCTAGAAAAATGTCTTAATCCGTTCTCACACTTTTTTTGGATTTAGTATAAAATTCTTCCAATAAAGTTTTCTTGTCGTTTTGAGGGCTTTTTTTTTTTTTACCCAACATAAAACGTTCATGAGGTTTATCCATGTCGCATGTAGCCATAGTTTGTTTATTTTTACCAAAATATAGTATTTATTGTTTGAGTATACCATCATTTAAAACAGCAATCTGGTTCTGACACAGTGGCTCACCCCTGTATTCCTAGTACTCTGGGAGGCTGAGGCAGGAAGATCCCTTGAGCTCAGGAAATTGAGACCAACCTGAGGAATGCGAGACCCTGTCTCCACTAAAAATAAAAAAATTGGCTGAGCATTGTGGCGGGCACCTGTAGTATCAGCTGTTAGGGAGGCTGAGGCAAGAAGATTGCTTGAACGCAGGAGTTTGAGGTTGGTGTGAGCTGGGCTGACCCCATAGCACTCTAGACCGGGCACAGAATGAGACTGTGTCTTAAAAAAAAATCTGTTCAATTTTCACTGGACATTTAGGGAGTTTCCAATTTTGCATTATTGCTACAAATGCTGATATGAGCATCCATATTCCTGTTTCCTGGTATTCATGTGAAGGCTGTTTCCCTAGCAGCATTTATTAAAAAAAAATAATTAAAATAATAGCTATATTTTTGGAAAAAGGATCTTTGTCAGCCAGGCTAGAGTACCATGGCATCACCATAGTTCATAGCAACCTCAACTCCACCTACTGGGCTCAAGCGATCTTCTTCCCTCCACCTCCTGGGCTCAAGCGATCTTCTTCCCTCCACCTCCTGAACTGGGATGCAGGCATACACTACCACATCCAGCTAATTTTTCAATTTTTTATAGAGATGGGGTCTCACTCTTGAGGCTGGTTTTGAACTTCTGGCTTCGAGTTACCCCCCTGCCTCAGCCTTCCAGGGTGATAAGATTATAGGCATGAGCCACCTTGTCCAGCCTGTAGCACATATTAATTGAAAGAAGTAACTTGTAGAAAAATATGTCTTGGCGGCGCCTGTGGCTCAATCGGCTGGGGCACCAGCCACGTACACCTAAGGTGGCGGGTTCAAATCCCCAGCCCGGGCCTGCCAAACAACAATGATGGCTGCAACCAAAAAAATGGCCTGTGGTCCCAGCTACTTGGGA
>CAUYQV010172929.1:0-18530 GCA_963574575.1 Galagoides demidoff | reverse complement strand
CTGGGGATTCGAACCCGCCACCTTAGGTGTACGTGGCTGGCGCCTTAGCTGATTGAGCCACAGGCGCCAAGACATTCTACCAAATATTTAAAGAAGAACTGTTACTAATTCTTCACACTTTTGAGAAGTAAAAGATGAGGGAACACTTCTAAATTCTATATGACAAGATCACAGTCATAGTAAAACCAGACAAAGCCATCACACAAAGTAATACATCCTATAAATAGAGATGCCTAAATCCTCAACAAAATAGAAAACTGAATTAATCTAGCAACATATAAAAATAATTGTATGCCATTACCAAGTGAGGTTTACCTCAGGGAAGCAAGGTTGTATAGTGTACCATATCCATAGAATAAGAAACAAATACCAGTCATCTCAATAGATGCTGAAAAAATTTTACAAAATCCAATATCCATTTGTGATTAAAAACACTGAACAAACTGGAAATAGAAGAGGATTCCTCAGCCTGCTAAACAGTATCTGTGAAAGTCTCAAACTAACACCATCCTTAATAGCTTTCCCCCTTAAATCGGGAATAAGATAATGTTATCTTTCTCCCCACTTCTATTCACCTATTAGACTAATAAATGACTTCATGAACATTTCAGAATGCAAGATCAATATACAAAATAAATTATACTTCTGTACACTACAATAGATAATCCAAAAGTGAAATTAAGAATATCCACATATAATTCAATTTATTATAGGATCAAATAGACAAAATATTAGGAATAAATTTATCAAGAGCATAAAACTTAAACTATGAAAACTACAAAACATTGTTGAAATAGAAGACCAAAATAAAAGAACAAATATGCTATGGTCATGGACCAGAAAATTTAATATTGTCAAGATAGTAATATACCTGAAGTGAATTTAACACATTATCAGAATCCTAGCTGGCTTCTTAATAGAAAGTGGCAAGTTGATTTTAAAATTCATATGGAATTTCAAGAGACCTGGAATAGCCAGGACAATCTTGAAAAGGAAGAATAAAGTTGTAGGACTGGTATTTATGATTTTAAAACTTACAACAAAGCTCTAATGATCAAGACAATGTGGCACTGGCATAATGATAGACATATAAATCAAAGAATAGAATTTAGATTTCAGAAATAAACCCATGTATCTATGGTCCACTGAATATGAAAACAGTGACCATTAAAATGGGGAAAAATAATGTTTTCATCAAATGATGCTGGGACAACTGGATAGCCACATGCAAAACAATCAAGTTGAACTCTTATACTGTATCTAAAACCTAACTCAAGATTCATGAAAGACTTAAACATAAAAGCTTAAACTACACAACCTCAGAAGAAAACCAAGAGGGCAAATTTTTATGGCCTCAGATTTAACAATGGATTCTTAGATTTGTTACCCAAAGCACAAGCAATAATAGGAAAATGCATAAGTTGCACATCACCAAAATCAAACATTTTATGCCTCAAAGAATACTCTTTAAGAAAATGAAATGATACTAAACAATAGTAGAAAATTTTGCACATCATTTCTGATAAGGGATTTGTATCTAGAATATAGTATATAAGTAAATCTTACAACCCAACAACAAAAAGACAAACAATCAGTGGAAGACTTGACATTTATCTAAAGAAGATATAAAAATGGTGAATGTTTCTCAGTATCATTAGCCACTAGGGAAATGAAAACTAAAACCACAGTGAGATACCACTTCATACCCACTGGGATGGCTATAATCAAAAAGATGGGAAAACCAAGACTTGGCGAGAATGTGGAGAAATCAGAACCCTCATATATTTCTAGTAAGAATGCAAATGGTGAATCTATTGTGGAAAACAGTTTGGCAGTTCCTTAACAAGTTAAACTTAGAATTACTATATAACCCAGCAATTCTACTCCTGAATATATATCCCTAAACAGGTATTCAACATAAACATAAATATTCATAGCAACAATATTCACAGTAGGTAAAAGGTGGAAACAGCCTAAATGTCTATCAACTATGAACACATAAAATGCAGTCGGTGCATACAATGGAATATTATTTGGCCATAAAAAGAATTGGAAGTACTGAGCCCATGCTTTGACGTGGATGAATCTTGAAAATACCATGTTCAATGAAGGAAGCCAGTCAAAAGACCACATATTATATGATTCCACTTATATGATAGTATCCAGAATAGGCAAATCTAGAGATAGAGAGATCGATGGTTGCTTAAACCTGAGTGAATTTGGGAGAGGCAATAGTTAAAAGGTATAGAGCTTCTGAATTGACAAAAATGTTCTAAAATTGGCAATGGTGATGATTGTACATAACTTTGTACTAAAAACCACTGCATTGTACATTTTAAGTGTGTAAATTATATGGTGTGTGAACTACATCTCAATAAAGTTGTCATTTTTTAAGGGTGGGGGTAGAGAGAGAGAGAGAAATGGTAGTCCACATACTTATCGACAGAAGGAAGGGATCAAGAAAATCAAATCTTAAGAGCTTCTTGGTATTTTCCACAAAGGGATCCTGTGGGTTGTTGAGAGAATCAATGTTCACTCCAAATGATGTGCCCGTGATCACATCCATGCTGTAGGCTCCAAAGGCACTGAGTAGAGGAAAAAACAGAAAATTGAAATTAGTACCTTTTTATCCTTCTTCTGCTATATTTACAGCAAGAAGTATGTGTAAACCCATATGTCTGGGCCAAACAGATGAAAAGCTACAGACTTTCAGAACTACCTGCTGCATCATATGCTATCTCACTCACTTATCATGTGAGTGTTATTGAGTGCCAGTGATGCAGCTGATCTTGGACTTGGGGTGATGGGGACACTAAGGTGATTTAGACTCACCTCTGAGCTCAAGGAGTTCAGTCACAAGGAGTCAAAGACCCAGAGTCAGGCAAATTACAGTACTGTGTGTTAAGTGTGATGATAATAGGGCTAAGCATTGTGCTTCAGCAGAATATAGTGAAATAACTAATACTTCCTGGTGTCACAAAAGGTGTCAATGATCTACGTATTGGTTGGGCATAGATTCTGTGGTGACGCAAGACCTGATTCCTCTTCAGAACTTCATAGAAATGCTACATCCCCTTTAGAGCTGTCATGAACATCATCTCTCCTCTACACTTGTGCTAAGGCTTCCAAGTGACCCACTTTCTCCAATTCCTATAGTCTGAAGTTGCTCTGAGGGAAGATCATTTCTGTGGATTGTAAGAACCAAGAATCTCAGCTTGGTGTCTGTGGCTAGCCACATACACCAGAGCTGGTAGGTTCGAATCCAGCCTGGGCCTGCCAAACGATAATGATGGCTACAACCAAAAAATAGCTGGGCACTGTGGCAGGTGCCTGTAGTTCCAGCTACTTCGGAGGCTGAGGTAAGAGAATTGCTTGAGCCCAGGAGTTGGAGGTTGCTGTGAGCTGTGACGCCACAGCACTCTACCCAGGGCGATAGCTTGAGGCTCTGTCTCAAAACAAACAAACAAATAAAAAACCCCAAGAATCTTCTGATTAAAGAAGAAAAAGATAAACCCCACAAAACATCACTCCAAAATTGATTGGGGGGCCCGATAGCTAAGTGACCACATGTCCCCAGTCTGCCAGGATAGACTCAGTGTATACCTGTTGTCCAACATAATTCAAACACATCCTGCTTTAGATGATAAATGATTGAGTTGTTTTACCCATATCCTCTACAGGGCCCACTCTCTTTTGAGGTTGCAGGAGGGAGAAGTGGTGGGAAGATTTAGTATTCAGTATTTAAGTGGTATCCTCAGCAAAACCATGAAGGGATTGAAGTTCTCCCAGGTTCCCCTTTGTCACTTTCCTGCCTCACTCATTGCCAGCTAACAAGTACTATTTACCTTCACCTCCCACCATTTCAGACCCTTTACACTCAAAACTTTGGTATAATCATTTCCTCTTTCTGAACCATGTATTTTGTCTTTTGGAGTATCTAAGTGGATCATTTTTCAGATAAGTTAATCTTGGCTCCTCTGCATGGGGGAGAAGACCTTTTATCCCCTCTCAGCTGCCCTGTCTTCTCCTACGAGCCACTCCCTCTTGGGTGTCCATTGGAGTTGTAACACCACACCCTGCTCCTGTCTGGTCACTAGAGTAACTCAACAGTGAGAACATTAGCTCCATGGCAGGCAGCTAGAGGATCTCATGACAGCTCAGAACCCCAAGACTATGTTCCTACTCACTCTTTCAAGTTGATGGGCTTGTCTTTCTCTGCTTCCTGCCTCAGGTTTCTCACCAGCACATCTGCATACTGGCTCATGATGGGGAACATCTAAGCATAAAACACAACACCACACATATTAAATGTGCAAACTCAAGTCCTCTAAGCTTGGAGCAGTAAATAACATTTTATAAGAAATCATATAATTTCTGTTTTAGAACATAAAGGTAAAAGACAATTTTTAGGAAGCTCAAACTCAATAGACTACCCCTTGAAAAGGACTATGATTTTACTTTCTAGCTGTCCCAGATTCATTCCTGAAGTTTCTAATTAGAAGTCCTCTTACTTTCTTACCTCCTTCAGTTTTCCACTGGTGAAGGTTGGAGATAGCAACGCTCGTATTCTCTTCCATTCTTCATTCTCAGATAAAGAGATGGCATTTTTCATAAAGCCCACTGGACCAAAAGACTAGAGTTCAAAGCAAAAACATTTTGTCCTACATAAGTTTTGGAGGTCTTACGGTTGTAGAAAATGTGATAAACAGGTCACTTATTTAACAAATATTTAGTGACTAGATGGCAGACCCTATGCTAGATGCTCAGTAAAGATTTATCCTAAATCCCTACCCTCCTGTGAGTATGTATATGGCAGGGGGCACCAAGCCACCTGGTGTGGTTCCAGCCTCTATATCCCAGTCTCTTTATTTTATTATTTTAGTTTACTTTATATTTTATTGAGACAGAGACTCACTTTTTTGCCCTTGGTAGAGTGCTGTGGTATCACAGCTCACAACAACCTCAAACTCTTGGACTTAAGCAATTCTCTTGCCTGAGCTTCCCAAGTAGCTGGAACTTATAGGCGCCGGCCACAGTGCCCAGCTATTTTTAGAGATGAGGTCTTGCTTTGGCTCAGATTGGTCTTGCACTTGCGAAATCAGGCAATCCACCTGCCTAGGCCTCCCAGAGTGCTAGGATTACAAGTGTGAGCCACTGCACTGGGCCTCAGTTTCCTTTTTTTTTTTTTTTTGAGACAGAGTCTCAAGCTGTTGCCCTGTAGAGTGCACTGACATCACAACTCACAGCAACCTTAAGCTCCTGGGCTCAAGCCATTCTTCTGCCTCTGCCTCCCAAGTAGCTGGGACTACAGGTGCCCGCCACAATGCCCAGCTATTTTTTGGTTGCAGCTGTCATTGTTTGGTGGGCCTAGGCTGGATTCAAACCCAGCTGCTCAGGTGTATGTGGCTGGCACCTTAGCCGCTTGAGCCACAGGCACTGAGCCCTCAGTTTCCTTTTAAGTGCAAATACTCCATGTGGCAGGAGACCTATTTTTGCAGTGAAATAGATGTAGGACATCCCAAGGATTACAGCATCTCCTCCAGGGCTGTGCAGACTAGAAAGCATTGGTGACAGTCCACTGGCCTTGGCAGACAGTGTATTAACTCAGACCAAGGCCATCTTGGGAATGGCCTATTATAACAACTTGCTTCATCTTTCAAAATGATATTTTGTTTTAAAAATGGATACTTTCAGCACACATTTATGATAAAAATTAGGCAAACTGTGAAGCGGGAGAAAGTTCCTCAATTTGATAAAGTCTTTATCACAAAACTCTTCAGCTAAATCACACATGCATATTAAGTTCATGGAATGGAAGACTCAGCATAATAAAGATACAGATTTTCCCTAAATTGATCTACAGGTTTAATTCAATTCTTATCAAAATCTCAGCAAGTTTGCTTGTAGACATATACAAGCTTATTCTGAATTTATATAGAAAGGCAAAGGCCTAAGAATAGCTAGAAAAAATTCTGAACAAAATGAACAAAGTGGGAGGAATAACTCTACAAGACATTAAGATTTACTATGTACTTGACTATTGTCAAGACGGTGTGGTATTGGATGAGGGGCAGACACAGGGATCAATAGAACAGATTAGAGAATGAAAAACAGAGGCACACAAATAGGCCCAAATGATTTTTGACAAAAGTACACAAGCAATTCAGTGGAGGGGGGACAGCCTTTCCAAAAGTGCTGATAGAACAGCTGGACAGCCATAGACCACCAAAAGTGAACCTTGATCTAAATCTCATACGTTATGCAAAAATTAACCCAAAGAGGATTGTAGACTTAAAGGTACAGCATTAAATCATATAACTTTCAGGAATAAACAACAAAAAGGGCTAGGAGAAGAATTTTCAGACTTGACCCCAAACTATAATCCATGAAAGGGAGTAGCTATAAATTGGACCCCTCAAAAAAAAATTGTTTATACAGACCCCGTTAGAGGAAAGGACAAGCTATATGTCATGTCTATAGAAGCATAGCCTCATTGTATGAAGCTCTTTCACTGTTAGAGAGCCTCATGATGATAAAAGAGTTCTGTGACTTGATTATGTTGTAGTCACACAAATCTATGCAAGCGATAAATTTGCATAGAGCTACACACACGCACACAAATGAAGGCACATAAGATTGAGGAAATCTGAATAAACTCTGTGGATTGTATCAATTTTGGTTTTCTGTTACTTTAGTAACAAGAATATATTTATAGTTATGTAGAATGTTACCACTGGGGGAAACATGAGGAAGGGTACGTAGAACATCCCTATACATTTATGGAGGTAACTTTTTGTGAATACATACATACATATATATATCTATATAGTTTCAAACTAAAAGCTTAATAAATAAATATATATTTAAAATTAAAAAATGGATGCCTACCCGCCGGTTTGTGAAGACAGAATAACATTCTTTCACTAGCACTGTTTTGATCATGTCAGGATCCGTGATAACCAGCAGAGGCTGTCGACCATCGTACAATCTGTGTTGGGAAAACAGAGCTGATTAAACCCTGCAAGCCTGATTCTGTAGCTGGTGGCACACTCAGCAATCTAGACTTTGAGTCTGATGTTACCTAATCCATATCCCTAGTTTAAGGTGACCAGACGTCCTGCTTTTGGTGGGACAGTCCTGATTTTTAACAATTTGTCTTGTGTCTTGTGGCATTTTAAAAAAGTCCCGATTTTTGGAAAGAATGCAGGACAAGCTAGGGAACAGTGGGAGAATGGGAAGGGAATATACTGTTTTCGGCTGCTGAAAAGATTAATGTAACTCCATTTGGGAATGAAAAGTTTAATGTAACTTCATTTGGAAATGAAAAGGCTAATGTAAACTCCCTACTCCCCTCCTGGGCAAGGTCCCTATTACCCTTCTGGGCAAGCCAGAAGGAGACTGGCTCCCTCCCTTGCTTCTAGGCAAGGACAATTAGCTCAGAAGGAGCCAAACTGTCTGGAACAAACAAGTAGCCACCCCATCCCCATCTCTAGAGTAAGGTGACCAGACATCCCGCTTTTGGTGGGACAGTCCCGATTTTTAACAATTTGTCCCACATCCTGTGGCGTTTTAAAAAAGTCTCAATTTTTGGAAAGAATGCATGAGAAGCTAGGAAACATGGGAGAACAGGAAGGGTTTTCAGCTGCCATGTGGCTATTTTGCTGGGATATGAGTTTTATATTATTTTTGTTAATTTTATAATGTTAAACTTTAATAATAACAAATAATTGTTGAGAACTGATTATTGAGAATTGCTTATCAAAGTTTGCATTGTTGTCAGGCCCTGCCCCCCCAGGCCTCAACCCTCCCCCTGCCCCCCGCCCCTCCCCCCTCAATGGTGTCCCACTTTACCAATGTTAAAATCTGGTCACCTTACCCTAGTTGTACAATACACAGCAATATTAGGTCCAAGCTCGAGTTAGGGTAGGACACAGCAAAATTCTTATCGCAAAAGCCACTCAAACATTTATGCAATAAAGGTAATGTGGCTCAGACATCAAAAGAAAAATAGCTCTTTTTTTTTTTTTTTTTTTTTTTGGAGACAGAGCCTCAAGCTGTCACCCTGGGTAGAGTGCTATGGCTTCACTGTTCACAGCAACCTCCAACTCCTGGGCTCAAGCGAGTCTCCTGCCTCAGCCTCCCAAGTAGCTAGGACTACAGGCACCCGCCACAATGCCCGGCTATTTTTTGGTTGCAGCCATTATTGTTGTTTGGTGGGGCCCGGGCTGGATTCGAACCCACCACCTTAGGTGTATGTGGCTGGCACCTTAGCAGCTTGAACCACAGGTGCTGAGCCAGAAAAATAGCTCTTTAAGCAGATCACGGTTAGAGATAATGGGAAAACTTCTTAAGTCTAGGTGGTGCATACATGAGTATTTCCTATGCCATTCTCCATATTTTTTTGTATGTTTTAAATATTTCATTATCATAAATGATATTAAGTCATTGAAGGCAAGTAAATTATCAAGGGCTGGCAAGGAGTACTTGGAGTCAGTCCAATGAAGATCTGGTACTGTGTGTTCCTGCTGCTCAGTCACGTGGCCTTTATAGGCCGTGCCAACTCAGCAGTACTCTGGGGTCAGTGCTGTGGTTTCTGAGGGCTTGATGAGAGAAAATGAAGAGGTACAAAGAAGCAAAATTTTCTCCCTCTTGTTTGTAGTATACAAACATGCAGTTGTGCCTCTTCTATTGCTCTCACCAAACCTCCAGCAGCTCTGAAAGGCAAGAGCTGCTGCAGTTGACTGAAGCCACCCTCCAAGATCATAAAGTCCATCAACCCACCAGGGACACAATGGGTTAAATTGTCACTCTTCTTCAAAGTCAGCAGCATGGAGTACATGTAGACAAATACTTGTATACACTTCTATTGAAAACTTTTGACTTGGCCAGGCACAGTGGCTCACGCCTGTAATCCCAGCACTCTGGGAAGCTGAGGGGAGGTGGATGGTTTCAGCTCACGGGTTTGAGACCAGCCTGAGCTCACAGGTTTGAGACCAGCCTGAGAACTGCCTGTCTACTAAAAATAGAAAAACTAGCTGGGCATTGTGGCAGTCATCTGTAGTCTCAGCTACTTGAGAGGCTGAGGCAAGGGGATTACTTGAGTCTAAGAGTTTGAGGTTTGGATGCCACTGCACTCTAACCAGGGTGACAGAGCTAGACTCTGTCTCAAAAACAAACAAACAAAACCCCAGGAAAGAAAAAAACAAAAAAACCCTCTTGGCTTAAATCAAAAAAAGAATACAACTCCACACTTGCAGAGAACAAAAGTTAACCAAAAAGCAGAGAATTAATGGTTTCTTAATCTGTTTATCTCCCAGCCCTTCTTTCAAAAGCACATATTAAACCACAGATTTAAATGAAGGCATTTTGGCTTTTAACTAAAAGTGAACCAATGTGAGAAGGAGATAAAGCCATGCATTTGTAAGCATATAACAGAAGGGTGTGAAATTAATGCATTGATTGAATTAAAGGTTACCTAAAGATGGAAAAATGGAGATGAGGGGAATGTCAGACACTGGATACAAGGTGATGCTAGAAGTCCTTGGACAATCAAAGCCTGGAGAAAAGTGGTAGCCCACAACATTCTTGGCTTAATTCAGACTGTAGTTCTCAACACCTGGAGACATATAGGATCTTTGGTAGGTTAGGCCTACAAAAACTTTATAATAGCTTCATCCCAAGAGGTTCTGGGCTGAGATTATCCTTCATGAAGGAGGGTACCTCATCATAGCAGCAAGTCTATGCAATGGAGGTTTCCACAATACTCACCCCCACATTTTTCCATACTTTCTATGACATTCTGCATCAAAATCCCAAAATCCCTGGGAGGAGAAACAAAATAAAACTTGATTATTACTTTAAATGTACTGAACCAAGCCTCTGATTGGGGCAAAAAGGGTCAAATCTGTTGAAATTAGGCTTATTATCTCTCACTGATAGTTAGAGGGAAGCTCTAATTCAGAGTCATCTAAGGGGAAAAGAATGAAAATAGAGGAGATATTTGAAATGAAGACTTTAAAGTCACTCTTGAATTTTTTCTGAGTAGCATACATACTAAACAACTTATCCTTGTCAATGAGTGTTGAAGAAACTTGTCTTACTAAAGTGTTTTTGCTCATGCACTTCTTGTCTCTAAAGTCTCATAACCTTCTGAGTTACCACCTCCATGGGCATATGAGGAAACTGAGGCTGAGGGAAAGTGAGCAGGTGTCTCAGGGGATGCACATTCTTTCATCTCCTCATTCAGCATCCTTTTCACTAATCTCATGGGCTGTCTCTAAAATTCTAGTGGAAGTGGGAAGTTAAAGAAACTGAGGACCTTTTCTTTTTTTCTCCTCTCTCCAATCCTCTTATTCGCACTAACCCTAAAAACTACTAAATTTGATCTCTGCGGAATTGTCTAGTGTGGATGTTTTATAAATGGAATCATATAATAAATTAGTCTTTTGTGACTGGCTTCTTTTACCTAGCATAATGTTTTCTTTTCTTTTTTTTACAACAGCATAAATCCACTTTTATTTACTTTTCATCAGTTTAAATCCTTGAGGGGTACAGCATTACGTGGATTCTATGTCCAATGGCCTTAGCAGGAAGGTTGCTTCGGAATTTGGCACGAACCATGCCACTGTTTCCATGGGCTCGAGTTATCTTTCCCCAGATTACCCTGGGTTTGTTTGGGTTTGCAGCCAGGAGTCACTGTGTTGTTCTTTGCTTTGTATACATAAGCACATCTCTTGCCCAAATAGAATTCAGTTTCATTTCGGGCATAAACACCTTCAATTTTAAGAAGAGCTGTGTGCTCTCTTTGGTTCCGGAGACCTCTCTTATAGCCAGCAAAAATGGCCTTGGACCACAGCCTTCAAGACATATTTGCCTTTTAGAAGTCCTGTTCCCAGCAAGACCTCCACAGGCCCCAAGATGGAGGAAAGAGGACTAGCATAATGTTTTCAATGTTTCCACATTATAGCATGTATCAGCACTACATTCCTTTTTATAGGCAAATAATATTCTATTATATAGATATAGCATATTTCACTTTTTCATTCATTAGTTGATGGGCATTTGGGTTGTTTTCACCTTGTGACTACCATGAATAATGCTGTTGTGAACACACATGTACAAGTCTTTGTATAGTCATATTTTTTCATGTCTTCTGGGTATATACCTCTGAGTAGATGTGCTCAGTTATTTAGGTAATTACGAGTTGCATTCTCTGTTTCTAGCAGCCCAAACCATTCTTACTGATAGAATTTAAAGTAAACAACACAAAGAGAAAGCCCTTGACCACTACATACACTCAGGCTGGCAGTCTAGGGCCATTCCCTATCCTTGAGCATCAGAAAGAACATACTCAAGTTCAAGGGTACTGGAGTATTTTTCATCTTATCCATCTTCCTAAAGAGTAATTTATTTCATCTTTTCTTTCTTTCTTATTATTATTTTGCAGATACTACAAAAAAGAAAAAAAGGCTAAAAAGAACTATAGTATCCTCTACTGAACCATATTATTTGTTCCAGAGGCCGTAGAATATAGTAAAACTATGATATAAAACCCACTTAATCTCTTGTTTAGGGTAGACCAGAATGATATTTAAAATATTTAAATTAATATATAGTATTTGTACATACTTACAGGGTATATATGAAATTTTGATACATGTATACAATATATAATGATCAAATCACATATTTAAAATATCTTTGCTTTGAACATTTATCACTGCTTTGTGTTGGGAACATTTCAAGTCTTTTCTTTTAGCTATATTGAAATATATAATATACTGTAGTTACCTATAGTCAATCTGTAGTGCTATTGAACACTAAAGCTCTATTTAACTGTATGTTTGTACCCATTATCCAGCCTCTCTCCATTTCCTTCAACCATTTTCAGTCTCCGGTAACTATCATTCTACTTTCTACCTATGAGATCAACATTTTTAGCTCCTATATGTCTTTATGTGCCTGATTTATTTCACCTAACACAATGATCTCCAATTCCACCTGTGTTTCTGTGAATGACAAGATTTCATTATTTCTTATGGACAAATAGTATTCCATTGTATGTATACTGTGTTTTTTTTAAAAATCTATTTGTCCATTTATGAACACGTAGGTTGATTGTATCTCTTGGCAATTGTGAATAGTGCTGCAGTAAATATAGGAGTCTGATACTATTTTCTTTCCTTTAGATAGATCCCTAAGAGTGTGATTGTTGGATCATATGATAATTCTATTTTTAGTGTATTGAGAGACTTCTATACTGTTTTCCATATTAGCTGCATTAATTTACTTTCCAACCACAGTGTATAAGAGTTTCCTTTTCTTTGCATCTCACCAGCATTTGTTATTTTTTGCCTTTATGATAATAGCCGTTCTAATAGGGGTAAGATGTTGTGGTTTTAATTTGTTTCCTTGATCATTAGTGATGATGAGGATTTTTTCATATACTTGTTAGCCATTTGTGTATGTCTTCTTTTGAGAAATGTTTTCTCAGATCCTTTCCCCAGATTTCAATGGAATCATTATTTTTGCTGTTGAGTACCATTTATATACTGGATATTAGTCTTTTGTTGGGGGAATAGCTTGTAAGTATTTTCTCCCATCCTACTGGTTGTCTGTGTACTCTGTTACTCTGTTTGCTGTGCCAAAGTTTCTTAGATTAATGTAATTCTGCTTATCTATGTTTGGTTTTGTTCTTGTGCCTTTGTGGTCTTTGCTTAGGCCCATGTTCTGAAGCATTTCCTCTATGTTGTCTTCTAGTAGTTTTATAGTTTCAGGTGTTACATTTAAGTCTGTAATGAATTTTCAGTTGATTTTTGCATAAGATGGGAGATAGGGTTTAGCTTCATTGTTTTGCATATGAATATCCAGTTTTCCCAGCACTTTTTACTGAAGAGGATATCTTTTCCCTCAATGTATACTCTTGGCACTCAAAAATCAGTTGACTGTAACTCTTTGTATTTATTTCTGGGGTTTTTGTGCTGTCCCATTGGTTTATGTGTCTATTTTTATACCAATGCCATGCTATTTTGATGCCTATAACTTTGTAGTATACCTTGAAGTCAGGTAGTGTGATGCCTCCAGTTTGGTTTATTTATTTAGTTGTTGTTTTTCCTGGTATTGCTTTGGCTATTCAGGGTTGTTTGTTGTTCAATTAGAATTTTAGGATTGTTTTTCCTATTTCTGGGACACTGGTATTTTGATAGAGATTGAACTGAATCTTTACATTGCTTTGGGTAGGTAGTAGGGTCATTTTAACAATAATAATTCTTCATATCCAAAAGCATGGGATGTCTTTCGTTTCTTTGTGACTTCTTTAATTTCTTTCTTCAGTGTTCTATAGTTAACTTTGTAGAAGTCTTTCACCTCCTTGGTTAAATTAATTCCTGGGTATTTTATTATTTTTTGGTAGTTATTGTAAATGGGATTGCTTTCTTTATTTTCTTTTTCAGCTGTTTCATTATTGGTATATCAGAACACTACTATTTTAAATATTGATTTTGTGCTGCAATAAACATTCTGGTGCAAATATCTTTGTTATAAAGTGATTTTTGGTCTTCTGGATATATACCTAGTAAAGGAATTGAAGGAT
Source organism: Galagoides demidoff (assembly GCA_963574575.1). Lineage (NCBI taxonomy): Eukaryota > Metazoa > Chordata > Mammalia > Primates > Galagidae > Galagoides > Galagoides demidoff. The sequence continues at coordinate 4,939 of CAUYQV010172929.1, read as the reverse complement.
CGAATGGTAGGTCTATTTTTAGATCCCTAAGTGATCTCCAAACATCTTTCCAAAAGGAATGTCTTAGTTTGTATTCCCATCAGCAGTGCAGAAGTGTTCCCTTTTTTCCATGCTAAGTCATGGAAGAAGACCAAATGCCCATTGACCCATGAATGGATTAATAAATTGTGGTATATGTACACCATGGAACATTATGCAGCCTTAAAAAAAGATGGAGACTTTACCTCTTTCATGTTTACATGGATGGAGCAGGAACATATTCTTCTTAGAAAAGTATCTCAAGAATGGAAGACAAAGTTTCCAATGTACTCAGCCATACTATGAAACCAATTTATATGGCTTAGTGCCTATAGCTCAAGTGGCTAAGGTGCCAGCCACATACACCAGAGCTGGTGGGTTTGAATCCAGCCTGGGCCTGCCAAACAACAATGACAACTGCAACCAAAAAAAATAGCTGGGTGTTGTGGCGGGCACCTGTAGTCCCAGCTACTTGGGAGGCTGAGTCAAGACAATCACTTAAGCCCAGGAGTTGCAGGTTGCTGTGAGCTGTGATGCCACAGCACTCTACCCAGGGTGACAGCTTGAGGCTCTGTCTCAAAAAAAAAAAAGAAAAGAAAAGAAGAAACCAATTTATAAACACCCACACTTTCATATGAAAGCTATAACTCAACTATAGCCCAAGAAGAAGGGGAAAGAGGAGAGGGAGGGGATAGGAGGGGGAAAAATGGGTAGGGGGAGGGTAATTGGAGAGACCACATCTATGGTTCATTTTGCAAGGGTACAAGTAAAATCTACTAAATGTAGAATATAAATGTTTTAACACAATAACTAGAAAGAAAATGTGGTGAAGGCTATGTTAACCAGTTTGATGAAAGTATTTCAAATTGTATATAAAACCAGCACACTGTACCCCATAATTGCATTAATGTACACAGCTATGATTTAGTAAAAAAATATTGATTTTGTATCTGACAATGTTACTGATTTTTTATAGTCAATTCTAATGGTATTTTTATGGAGTTCTTATGTTTTTCTATATATAAGATCATGCCATCTGCAAATAGGGACAATTTGATTTCATCTTTTCCAGTTTGTGTGCCTTTTATTTATTACTCTTGCTTGATTGATCTGGCTAGGAATGCCAGTACTATGTTGAATTAAAGTGGTGAAAGTGAGCATCCTTGTCACAATTCTTAGAGAAAATCTTTCAGATTTTCCCTATTCAGTGTGATGTTTGCTTTGGGTTTGTCATATATGGTCTTATTCTGTTGAGGTATGTTGATTCATTATTTGTCTAAATTGTTGAGAGCTTTCCTCATGAAGCAATGTTGAATTTTATCAAATGCTTTTTCTGCATCTATTGACATGATCATATGGTTGATGTTATTCATTCTGGTGAGGTAATATATCACACTCGTTGATTGTTGTATATAGAATCATGTTTATTTGCATCCCTGGAATAAATCCCATTTGATAGTGGTAAATTATCTTTTTCATGTGCTGTTGAATTCTGTTTGGTAGTATTTTGATGAGTATTTTAGCATCTGTGTTCATCAGCCTTTGGTTTTCTTTTTTTGTTGTGTCTTTCTGTGGTTTGGCTATCAGGATAATGTTGACGTCATACAAAGAGTCAGGAGAAATTCTCTTGTTTTTAACTTTTTGGATTAGTTTGAGAAGAATTGTATTAGTTCCTCTATAAATGTAGAATTTATCAGTAAAACCATTAGACTTTTGGGATTTTCTTTGTTGGGAAACTTTTTATTACTAATTCAGTATTATTACTCATTATTAGTACATTCAGGTTTTTAATTTTTTCATGGTTAAATCTTAGTAGGTTGTATGTATCCAGGAATTTATCTATTCCCTCTGTGTTTTTCCCTTTGTTTTTGTATAGTTGTTTATAATAGTCTAGTAATTTGTATTCCTGTGGTATCAGTTTTTATGTCTTCCTTTTCATTTCTGATTTTATTTATTTGGGTTTCTTCTTGGTTAGTTTAGTTAGCAGTTAATTGATTTTGTTTATATTTTCAAAAAGCTAAGTTTCCATTTTGTTGGTTCTTAGTATTTTTTTTTTTTTAGTTTTAATTTTGTTTATTCTATCGTGGTCTTTATTTTTCCTTCTACTAATTGTGGATTTGGTTTGTTCTTGCTTTTATAGTTCCTTGGCATGCATCACTAGGTTGTTTATTTAAAATCTGTCTCCTTTCTTGATATAGTTATTTATTGCTATAAACTTCTCTTTTAGCATTGCTTTTGCTACATTTTATAGGTTTTGTATGTTTTCATTTGTTTTAAGATTTTTTTTTATTACTTTCTAATTTCCTCATTGACTTGGTAGTCATTCAGGAGCATGCTGTTTAATTTTCATTTATTTATGTAGTTTCTAAAGTTCCTCTTTTTTTTTTATTGATTTCTAGCTTTATTCCATTTTAGTCTGAGAAGATACTTGCTCTGCTTTGGGGCTTAAATTTTTTTTGGAATTTATGACCTAACATATGGTTTATCCTGGAGAATGTTCTGTGTGCTGATGAGAAGAATGTGCATTCTGTAGCTGTTGGGTGAAATATGCTGTAAATGTCTGTTAGGTTCATTTGGTCCAAAGGGTAGTTAAAATTCACTATTTTTGTTGTTGTTGATTTCGTGTCTAGATAATCTGCCCAGTGCTAACAGTGAGGCACTCCAACTATTATTGTATTGGAGTCACTCTCTCTCTCTCTTTCTGTCCACTCTCTCTTTTCTCTCTGTCTCTAGGTCTAATAATATTTGCTTTATATACCTGGGTACTCCAGTGTAGGGTGCCTATATATTTAATATTTAGAATTATTATATCCTCTTGCTGAATTGATCCCTTTATTATTATGTAATGACCTTGTCTTTTTTCACTGTTTTTTTTGAATATTTATTTTTTATTTTTTTCCTTTTTTTTTTTTTTTACTGTTTTTGACTTAAAGTCTGTTTTATCTTATATTAGTATAGTTATTCCTACTCACTTTTGGTTTCCATTTGTGTGGAATATCTTTTTATATACCTTTACTTCCAATCCCTGTTTGAGAAAAATCTTGAATCATTTTCCTTCTGTTTTCATATAACAATCATCACAGATTTCTGTGACTAAATATATGGAGGATTTTTTCTATGCACCACGTAAGCAATCAGTTTTGCAGCAGATACCAGCTGGGTGCCCTTCAATTCAATTCCAGCACTGTCTACCTGGAGATAGCATCAGATCCCACATGTTGAGGGCTCAGTCTCCAAGACTGACCCATACTCGTTACAGACACCAGGGGCAAGTCTGAGTCTTTGAAACTGCTGACTGAGCAGCTTCAAGATGGGATTCCTATGACCTTCACTTTGAGTTCCATTAACTTGTTGGAGCAGCTCACAGAACTCAGGGAAACAATTACACTTTCTGGGTTATTAAAAAAGATATTACAAAGGATACAGATGAAAATATACCCAAGGGCAAGATATGAGGGAAGGGATATGGAGCTTCCATGCCCTCCCTTGGCATGCACCCTCCAGGAACCTCCACATATTCAGCTACTTGGAAGCTCTCTGAATTTTGTCCTTTTTTTAAATGGAGGATTTATCATGTAGGCATTATTTATTAAACCATTGGCCATTGGTGACCAACTTGATCTTCACCCCCTCCCCTTTCCCCAGAAATTGGGTGGTAGGGCTGAAAGTCTGAACCCTCTAATCATGCTTTGTCTTTAAAGTGACCAGCCCCATCCTGAAAATATCAGCCAACATTATCATATTGAGGGACAGCATTTTGGAGATTCAAAGGATTTTAGGAGTTGTATGTCAGGAAATGGGAATGTACATCGAATATATATTTCATAGTATCACAGTCTGTAAGTGAAGTGTCTTTCTTTCTCTTTTCTTTTCTTTTATTTCTCACAGGGCCTTGCTCTGTCACCCAGGCTGGAGTGCATAGCAACCTAAAACTCCTGGGCTCAAGCAATCCTTTGCCTCAGCCTCCCAAGTAGCTAGGACTACAAGTGCATACCACCATGCCTAGATTATTTTTCTTATTTTTTATGGAGATGGGTCTCACTATGTTGCCCAGGCTGGCCTCAAGCTCCTGACCTCAAATGGAGGCCACCTTGCCTCCTCAAGTGCTGGGGTTACAAGCATGAGCCACAGTACCTGGCCTTCTATATTTTTAAAAAGGGGGAAAACAATCTCTTTACATTCAAGATTTTTAGTAGTAGCTGAGGACTTGTTCTTTGTAACTGTACCTTTTCTTCTTTGTATATCCGTTTCTTCCCTTTATTTTCCTCTTATTGTTTATCACTGAGGTTTAGAGCTATTCTATAGTGGTAACATTTGAGTCTTTTCTCTTTCTCTTTTGTGCGTCTGCTCTACTGGTGAGTTTTATACTTTCATGTATATTAATAATGGTAGAAAATGTTCAGTCACTTCCAGATTAGGACTCCTTTAAGTATTTCTTGTAGGGTCTGTCTAGTATCAGTGAATTCCCTCAGTTTTTGCTTGTCTGAGAATTACTTTATTTTTCCTTCACTTTTGAAGAATAGCTTTTCTGGGTATAATATTCTTTTTTTTTTGAGATGGAGCCTCAAGCTATCCCCCTGGGTAGAGTGCTATGGCATCACAGCTCATAGCAACCTCCAACCCCTGGGCTCAAGCGAGTCTCCTGCCTCTGCCTCCCAAGTAGCAGGGACCACAGGCGCCTGCCACAATGCCTGGCCATTTTTTGGTTGCAGACATCATTGTTGTTTGGCGGGCCCAGGCTGGGGATTTGAACCTGCCACCTTGGGTGTATGTGGCTGGTGCCTTAGCTGCTTGAGCCACAGGCACCAAGCCAATATTCTTTATTGATAGTTTTTTTCATTTAATACTTGGAATATATTATCCATTCTCTTGGCCTATAGGCCAAGAGGTTCCTGCTGAGAAATACACTATTAGTCTGAGA
>CAUYQV010172927.1:0-19547 GCA_963574575.1 Galagoides demidoff | reverse complement strand
GCCTCCCAAGTAGCTGGGACCACAGGCACCCGCCACAACACCTGGCTTTTTTTTTTTTTTTTTGGTTGCAGCCATCATTGTTTGGCGGGCCCGGGCTGGATTCCAACTCGCCGCCCTAGGTGTATGTATGTGACTGGCGTCTTAGTCACTTGAGCCACAGGCGCCGAGCCTGATTTCTTTCTTTTTTTTTTTTTTTTGAGACGGATCCTCAAGCTATCTCCCTGGGCAGAGTGCCATGGCATCACAGCTCATAGCAACCTCCAACTCCTGGGCTCAAGCTAGTCTCCTGCCTCCGCCTCCCAAGTAGCTGGGACTACAGGCGCCCACCACAACGCCCGGCCATTTTTTTGGTTGCAGCCATCATTGTTGTTTGGCGGCCCGGGCTGGGGATTCGAACCCGCCACCTTAGGTGTATGTGGCTGGCGCCTTAGCCGATTGAGCCACAGGCACCGAGCCGATTTATTTCTTAATAAGAGACTAACAAGCTTTAACAGAGCTAGGTAGGTCCTACCTAATAGACTGTCTAACCCTAGTGAGAATCTGGGCCTTTCAACTTTCAATTGGTCTAGACGCAGTTCTTTGCCCTGTTTTCCTATCATGAGTGAAAAGGTGGAACCCCAGGGGCTGTGAGAGGGGCTATGGAGGAAAATGATAGCCTTTCTTCCTTCTCTCAAGCTGGGTGATCTGTAAGGGCTCCCCACCCTCAGAACCTGAGGATGTATCTCAAACCTCTCTGACTTTGTTTTTCAAGACAGTCTCACTCTTGTCACCCTTGATAGAGTGCTGTGGCCTCATATTGGGTTTCAGCAATTCTCTTGCCTCAGTTTTCTGAGTAGCTGGGACTGCAGGCCCCTGCAACAATGCTTAGGTAGTTTTTTTTTGTTTGTTTTGAGACAGTCTCACTTTGTCACCCTCAGTAGAGTGCTATGATGTTACAACTCACAGCAATCTCAAACTCTTGGGCGTAAGCAATTCTCTTGCCTCAGCCTCCCACATAGCTGGGACTAAAGGCTCCTGCTACAACACCCTGCTATTTTTCAGAGACAGGGGTCTCGCTCTTGCTCAGGCTGGTCTCAAACCTGTGAGCTCAGGCAATCTACTTGCCTTGGCCTCCCAAGTGCTAGGATTACTTACAGGCATGACCCACTGCACACACACACCCCAACTAGTTTTTCCTTTTTCTTTCTTTTCTTTTTTTTTTTTTTTTTTTTTAGTAGAGACAGGGTCTCACTCTTGCTCAAGCTGGTTTCAAACTTTTTTTTTTTTGAGACAGAGTCTCATTGTGTCACCCTCGGTAGAGTGCTGTGGCGTCACAGCCCACAGCAACCTCAAACTCTTAGGCTTAAGTGATTCTCTTGCTTTAGCTTCCCCAGTAGCTGGGACTACAGGCGCTTGCCACAACACCTGGCTATTTTTTGGTTGTAGTTGTCGTTCTTTGGCAGGCCCAGTTTGGGTTCAAACTAACCAGTTTTGGTGTATGTGGCTGGCACCCTAGCTGCTGAGCTAAAGGCACTGAGTCTGGAGTCTCACTTTTTTGCCCCCAGTAGAGTACCATGGCATCATACCTCACAGCAATCTCAAACTCTTGAGTTCAAGCTATCCTCTTTCCTCAGCCTCCCAAGTGACTGGGACTATAGATGCCTACTGCAATGCCCAGCTATTTTTTAGAGATGGGGTCTCGCTCTGTGAGCTCAGGCTATCCACCCGCCTTGGCCTCCCAGAGTGCTGCTATTACGGGTGTGAGCCACCTCACCCAGCCTGTTTTTAAACTCCTGAGCTCAAGCAATCCCCCTGCCTCTGGTCTCTCAGAGTGCTAGGATTTCAGGCATGAGTCACTATGCCTGGCCTGACCTTTTTTTTTTTTTTTTGAGATGGAATCTCGGTTGCCCCAGGGTAGAGTGCTCTGGCAGCACAGCTCACAGCAACTTCAAATTCCTGGGCTCAAGAGATCCTCTTGCCTTGGCCTCCCAGGTAGCTGGAACTACAGGTGCCTACCACAACACAGAACTAGTTTTTTTTTTTTTTTTGGGCTCGGCGCCTGTGGCTCAAGCGGCTAAGGCGCCAGCCACATATACCCAAGGTGGCGGGTTCAAATCCCCAGCCCGGGCCCGCCAAAGAACAATGATGGCTGCAACCAAAAAAAAATAGCCGGGTGTTGTGGCGAATAAAAAAAAAAAAAAAAAAGAACTAGTTTTTTTGTTTTTAGTAGAGATAGTCTTAATTTGTTCAGGCTGGTCTTGAAATCCTGTGCTCAGGAGGTCCACCCGCTTCAGCCTCTGAGAGTGCTAGGATTACAGGCATGAACCACCACCACACCTGGTCTTTTGGTTTTTCTTTTGAGACAGGAGCCTCAAGCTGTCCTTCTGGGTAGAGTGCCGTGGCATTTCAGCTCACAGCAACCTCCAACTGCTGGGCTCAAGCGAGTCTCCTGCCTCAGCCTCCCAAGTAGCTGGGACCACAGGCGCCCGCCACAACGCCTGGCTATTTTTTTTTGGTTGCAGCCGTCATTGTTGTTTGGCAGGCCCGGGCTGGATTCGAACCTGCCACCTTGGGTGTACGTGGCTGGCGCCTTAGCCACTTGAGCCACAGGCACCCAGCCTTGTTGTTTTTTTTTTTTTAGATAGGGAACTCCCTCTGCCACCCTTGAACTTCTGGACTCAAAACTCCGGGTTCAGTGCCTGTAGCTCAAGCAGCTAGGGTGCCAACCACATACACTGGAGCTGGCAGGTTCAAATCCAGCTCGGGCCTACCAAACAACAATCAACTACAACCAAAAAAAAGCTGAGCTTTGTGACAGGTACCTGTAGTCCCAGCTACTTCAGAGGCTGAGGCAAGAGAATCACATAAGCACAAGAGTTTGAGGTTGCTGTGAGCTGTGATGCCACAGCACTCTACCCAGGGCAACAACTTGAGACTCTGTCTAAAAAAAAAAAAAAGTCGAGTGGTGCCCGTGGCTCAAAGGAGTGGAGCACCAGTCCCATATGCTGGAGGTGGTGGGTTCAAACCCAGCCCCGGCCAAAACCTGCAAAGAATAATAATAATAATAATAATAATAAATTAATTAAATAGGCTCGGCGCCTGTGGCTCAATCGGCTAAGGCGCCAGCCACGTACACCTAAGGTGGCAAGTTCGAATCCCCAGCCCAGGCCCGCCAAACAATAATGACGGCTGCAACCAAGAAATGGCCGGGCGTTGTGGAGGGTGTCTGTGGTCCCAGCTACTTGGGAGGTAGAGGCAGGCAACTTGCTTGAGGCCAGGAGTTGGAGGTTGCTATAAGCTGTGATGCCATGGCACTCTACCCAGGGGGATAGCTTGAGGCTCTGTCTCAAAAAAAAATAATAATAATAATTAATTAAATAAATTAAATAAAATAAAATAAAAAGAAATTTTTAAAAAGCCTGAAATCTTTAAAAAAAAAAAAAAAGTCCTCCCCACCCTAGTAGCTGTGACTATAGACACAAGCCACCACACTCAGCTACTTTTTAAAAAATTTGTGTGAAGATGGAATCCCACTATGTTGGGACCCAGGCTGATCTCAAACACTTGGCTCAGGCAATCCTCCTGCCCCAGCCTCCCGAAGTGCTAGGATTAAAGGCATGAGTCACCAGGCCCAGTCTCTGACCATATTTTAACTAGGAAGCAAGATCTTGGAGAAGGTGAGAGAACAATCATAGTGATAGCAGCCAGGTCCAACATTGCCTCTGGTGTTGAAGAGATGAGTCCCCAGGGCTTACTCCACAAGGAAGTTTTCTCCAACTCTCTCATTCTCACTACCTGACAGTTGGGAGCAGTGACCCCTAGAGCACAGGAGTTCTGGGTCCTTGATATCAAAGCTTGCTTATCTCACAGGATCTAGATGCTGTGGAGCAGCCTATCTCTGAGAAGCAAGAAAGCTGGGGCATAGGTGTAGGGGAAAGGTGTGCTGAGTTGGTCAAGTTTTATTTCCCTAGCCAGGTTCCTCCAGAAGGGGAGACTATTCCATGGGTTACTAGGGATAGAGGTGTGGCTGTGTTCCAACACCTCTTGGAAGCCACTGACTCCAGATTAGATTTTTTTTTTTTAGGTTATCTAGACTAAAGGGGACTGCTTAGCTCCTCTGAGTGGGGCGTGCATTGGGGGTTGGAGGGATAGTGGGCTAGAGGGAATGGCAGTGCCAAGGGAGGGCTGGAAGGTAGCCTGCCTTCATTATAAGGTTCCATAGGCCAGCCTCAGTACTCACTTAACAGAGCACAACCTGGACACAGAGTTTCTTCGCCCAGGTTGGGGCTTAGCTACTGGAGCATAGGCACCTAGAAGGCTTCCAGACCCCAGGGAGAGCCAAGAAGCACAAGGCACTCAGCTCTACCACTTACTACCTAGGGCTGAGCTATTAACTCCGCCACACGTTGTCTTTCTTTAAAAAAGAATAGTTGGCTCAACGCTTGAGGCTTAAGCAGCTTAGGCACCACCACATACACCTGAGCTGGTGAGCTCGAATCCACCCCAGGCCCACCAAACAACAACGATGACTGCAACCAAAAAATAGCTGGGCGTCGTGGCAGGAGCCTATAGTCCCAGCTACTTGGGAAACGGAGGCAGGAGAATCGCTTGAGCCCAGGAGTTGGAGGTTGCTGTGAGCTGTGATGCCACAGCACTACCCAGGGTGGCAGCTTGAGGCTCTGTCTTCAAAAAAAAAAAAAAATAGTAGTAACCATCTGGGTGTGGTGGCTCACAACTGTAACTTTTGTACTCTGGGAAGCCAGGCAGGAGGATCCCTTGAGCTCAGGAGTCTGAGGAGCAGTGGGACCCCATCTCTACTAAAAATAGAAAAACTAGGCTTGGTGCCTGTGGCTCAAGCCGCTAAGGTGCCAGCCACATACGCCTGAGCTGGCAGGTTCAAATCCAGCCCGGGCCCGCCAAACAACAATGACGACTGCAACCAAAAAAATAGCCAGGCGTTGTGGCAGGTACCTATAGCCCCAGCTACTTGGGAGGCAGAGGCAGGTGACCCGCTTGAGCCCAGGAGTTGAAGGTTGTTGTGAGCTGTGATGCCATAGCACTCTACCCAGGGGGACAGCTTGAGGCTCTGTCTCAAAAAAAAACCCAAAAAACTAGCCGGGTATTGTGGCAAGTGCATGTAGTCCTAGGTACTTGGGAGGCTGAGGCAGGAGGATCACTTGGGCCGAGGAGTTTGAGGTTGCAGTGAGCTAGGCTGATCCCATGGCACTATAGCTTGGGCAACAAGTGAGACCTGAGACTAGGTCTAAAAAAAAAAAAAAGGTTATGATCCTGTTTAATATTAAATGTTCCTGTCCCCGGTAGGTGTTCAGTAAATGCTACTGTTAGTCAGAAGGCACAGTGCTGAGTCCCACTTTAGCAGAGTGGTCCCCTCAGAATGGCTGGGCTTCCACCCTAAGGGTTGGAATTGAGGGGGCAGCTGGACTGATGGAAGGGGCATAAGCCACAGGAGTACAACCCAGGCATGGGGCAGAGGGCATCACCAGGAGAGATGAGGTGATCACAGCTCACAGCAACCTCCAACTCCTGGGCTTAAGCGAGTCTCCTGCTTCTGCCACCTCCCAAGTAGCTGGGACCACCGGCGCCCGCCACAATGCCTGGTTATTTTTTGGTTGCAGCCGTCATTGTTGTTTGGCGGGCTGGGCTGGATTCAAACCCGCCACCTTAAGTGTATGTGGCTGGCACCTTAGCCACTTGAGCCACAGGGTGAGACTCAAGGACCCATCACCAGGATGAGACTCCTGGCAGCCCCCACTTAGGGGACCACAAAACTGCCTCTGAGTGGATATTCCCACCAGTAGGCTCTGGGGCTGGCCTGAGGATACTGTCCACTGGAAGTGGGCTGCCACTACACCTGTCATTGTTTCCATCTGCCCCAACACAAACTCCCTTTACTGACCACCATCCTGAAGGCCTTAAATTTTGCCATACCCTCACCGCTACAGCAGGGTTCAGAATGTGAGACCTGCATTACCCTCTACCACTAGGAGAATTAAAACTCAAAACAGTGCCAAACTGCAAAATAAGTGTAAAGAAATCCAGCAAAGAGGATGGTGCCTGTGGCTCAGTGAGTAGGGTGCCAGCCCCATATACCAAGGGTGGTGGGTTTGAACCCAGCCCCTGCCAAACTACAACAAAAAAATAGCCAGGCATTGTGGCGGGTGCCTGTAGTCCCAGCTACTCAGGAGGCGCGGAGGCAAGAGAATAGCCTAAGCCCAAGTGCTGGAGGTTGCTGTGAGCTGTGATGCCATCGCACTTTACCAAGGGTGACAAAGTGAGACTCTGCCTCTAAAAAATAAAAATAAAAACAGGGCTCGGCGCCTGTGGCTCAAGTGGCTAAGGTGCCAGCCACATACACTTAAGGTGGCGGGTTTGAATCCAGCCCAGCCCGCCAAACAACAATGACGGCTGCAACCAAAAAATAGCCAGGCATTGTGGTGGGCGCCGGTGGTCCCAGCTACTTGGGAGGTGGCAGAAGCAGGAGACTCGCTTAAGCCCAGGAGTTGGAGGTTGCTGTGAGCTGTGATGCTACAGCACTCTACCCAGGGAGACAGCTTGAGGCTCTGTCTCAATAAGTAAATAAATAAATAAATAAATAAATAAATAAATAAATAAATAAAAATAGGCTCAGCACCTGTGGCTCAAGCGGCTAAGGTGTCAGCCACATACACCTGAGCTGGCAGTTTCAAATCCAGCCTGGCTGCCAAACAACAATGATGGCTGCAATGCAAAAGTAGGGGGCATCGTGGTAGGCGCCTGTAGTCTCAGCCACTTGGGAGGCGGAGGCAGAAGAATTGCTTGAGCCCAGAAGTTGGAGGTTGCTGTGAGCTGTGATGCCACAGCACTCTACCCAGGGTGACAGCTTGAAGAAGCTCTGTCTCAAAAAATAAAAAATAAATAAAAACAAAAAAGAAATCCAACAAAGGTCTGATCCTTCCCATGGTGACTACCCAGTTTTCTTCTTCAAAATATTGAATATTGACTGGGTGTGGTGGCTCACACCTGTAATCCTAGTACTCTGGGAAGTTGAGGCAGGTGGGTCCCTAGAGCTCAGGAGTTCCAGACCAGCCTGAGCAAGAACTAGACACCATCTCTACTAAAATAGAAAAACTAGGCTCTGTGCCTGTAGCCCAGCAGCTAGGGCGCCAGCCACATATACAGGAGCTGGAGGGTATAAATCAGACCAGGGGCCTGCCAAACAAAGACAGCTACAACAACAAAATAGCCTGGCATTGTGTCGGGCGCCTGTAGTTCCAACTACTTGAGAGGCTGAGGCAAGAGAATCGCTTAAGCCCAAGAGTCTGAGGTTGCTGTGAGCTGTGACTGTACAGCACTCTACCCAGGGCGACAACCTGAGACTCTGTCTCAAAAAAAAGAAACAAAGAAAGATAAATTACCAATCAATATGGTAAATACAACAATTGTATATATATGTATATATGTAGAATTAAATTTTTTTTTCATTTGGCTGTGAACGGCCCTACTTTGCTAAGTGCGTGCGAAGACCACGCATTGCTCAGCCTCACACATTCATTCACCTAACCTTCAGTGTGTTAGTTTATCCATGGATTTCCTCTGTGAACCCTCCCTCATCTTTCAGTGCAGAGAGCTCACCTACTCTGGGAAGCCTTCCCTGACCTCCCCCCACCCCCGGGTAGGTGCCCCTCTCGCTGGCTCCATCTAGCGCGGCACTTACTGCGGGGTACAGGTATTTGAGTCTCTACCCCCAGCCTGGGAGCTACCTGTGTGGTCGCCTTTTTCTTCCAATCTCCAGCATGCAGCCAGCCTGACACTTAGTTAAAGCCCAATAAACGCGATGCGAGGGAGGTCGAAGCGGGGCAAGGGGACAGCCACCCTGCCGGGGTCGCCAAGTTCTGACGCATCCGTGACCTCCAAGTTTGGCCGCATCCGAACCCTCCTCTTCATTTTCATCTGGTCCCCAGACTCCGCGCATCGCCAAGCACTCAGGAATGAGACCCGGCGGCGCGGACCAGCAGAAGCCCCGGGTTATTATCCTTTGGTCAACCTAAGGCGACAAGAAGCGCCGCGGCGGCAGATGGCGGCGGCCACTTCGCCCCGAGCCATGTGCCACGCGCCCCAAGTCCTGCCCGAGCCCGCCCTTCCCGGCACTGCGGCCTCGGAGCCAGGGTCCGAGCACTCCGCCCTGCGCGGCGGCTCGGCCTGGGCCGCTTCGCTGACTGCTCTTGCGGGCGCTTGCGTCTCCACGCTCAGACCGGACAGGGCGCGAGTCCCGGTTGCTTCTCGGTGTCAGGCGCTCTCCAGAGCGTAGTTTGAGGTGCCCCCAGCGCCAATGCCGAGGCACTGCGGTCACTGGGTTCCTGGACCCGGGGCCTCCGGGCAGCCTTCGTGTGGCTCCCGGTTATGCTTCTACACCGGATGGTCCGTGGACTTGGTCACCATACACCCGGAGTGGAGGTCACAGAGATTACGAATTAGGAGCTGCGCACGCGCCCGGCCCCCACCCCACGACTACAAGATTTGGGAAGTTCCCTGGTTGTGGCTTGGTGCAGGGAGGGCTACAGCATTCCAGGCGTTCTTACGGCAGTCGCCTCCACACACGTAGTCCCTGACCTAAGGCTCTCCTAGTCCCCCAATGCTTCCACTTCGCCACTAGGAGAGATTTTGCAGATTCTGAGATCTGAAGAAAGGAGAGAGGAACACAACAGGCTCCTGGAAGAGATGAGAAACTTTGTTTCTGAAGTGTGTCAGAAGAGATTTTTTGGGGGGGGAGGGAGGTGTTTTCTTTTTGTTGTTGTTTTGAGACAGAATTTCACTTTGTCCCCCTTGGTAGAATGCCCTAGCGTCATAGCTCACAGAAACCTCAAACTCTTGGGCTCAAGCCATCCTCCTTGCCTCAGCTGGAACTACAGGAGCCTGCCTCAACACCTGGTTATTTTTAGAGACAAAGTCTAGAGATCTCACTCTTGCTCAGTCTGCTCTTGAACGCTAGAGCTCAAGCAATCCACGCGATCGGCCTCCTGGAGTGCTGGAATTATAGGCGTGAGCCACCGCACCTGGCCAGGATAGATTGTGTTCTTATTGTGCATACACAGACGTGGTAACACATTTCATTTTAGGCAAGGGTGTGGAAGATCAGTGAACACTGCTAGATCCTGAGCCCTGCTAAAATATACTTACAAAGTCTAGTCTATCAATTTATGAGATCAGAGTTTGCAGGAAAGGAAGAGAAATCCAAAGTAAGAAAAAGAGTCCGACTTGGGAGCTGAGGATTCACCTGCTGGGTGAAGGCAGCCATTCATTACCCTTCCTAGGAGAAAGGAAACCTTTGATTCTTCCCTATCATCCAGTTTCCACTGGGCCCTGGTTCTGGCCAGCCCTTCAGCACCCCCTCTAGTGTACTGGGCAGAGAAGGGCATCAGACTGTCCACAACTGAGGAATGTACAGCATTCATTCCTATATTCTTTGCACCTAGCACAATGTCTGATTCATAGCAGCTGCTCAGTCAAAGTTTGTTTGCTCTGTGAATGCATGAGTGAATCACAGGTATTGTCACAGAATATTGGAATCTTTTTTTTTTTTTTTTTTTGAGACAGAGCCTCACTTTGTCACCCTTGGTAGAGTGCCATGGTGTCATAGCTTACAGCAACCTCAAACTTTTGGGCTCACACAATTCTCTTGCCTCAGCCTCCCTAGTAGCTGGGACTATAGGTACCCGTCATAATGCCCAGTTTTTCTTTTGTTTGCTTTTTTTCTTTTTTGTTGTTTAGCAGGCCTGGGCCAGGTCCAAACTCCCTGGCTCCAGAGCATGTGGCTGGCACCCTAAACATTGAGTTACAGGCACCCCAGAATATTGGAATCTTGGGGTCAGAAATTCCCTTGTAAGGACACCAAGACTTATTACTAGAATAAAGGCCTGTACCTGCTAGTCCAGCACACGCACACACACTACACAGAGGTTCTGCTCCCTCTGGAGAGGCATTCAAGGCTCCTCAAAGTAACAGGTGCCCCATTCAGGAGCACAGGTCAAATGCTGTGCAGGCTTCCCACCCCACTTCCGTGAGAGGCTCTACTTGTGTCTTAGGAAGCAGAATCTGGCCCTGTGTCCAGCAGGGAGTGATAAGGGCTGCCCTGGGAGACAGAGCTAAATGAGTCAGGCTGGGGAATAAAGCCAGGTCCCCAGCTACCCCTCACCTCAGACATCCTATTTTCCAGGCCCTTCATCTTTCCCAGCACTTGTGCCCCAGGGTGGGTCTTCTCCAGGGGATACTCAGGTGTAATGAATCCCAAAGGCCAATGAAAGCAATGAAGACTCAGAGACCGTAGGAAGCAGGCTCAGGGGTCACCCAACCACCATATGCTATAACAAGATGTAGGTTCTCTCCTTGGACATATGGCCAAGGCAGAGCCTATCCTAGAAGAGCTACTTAATGATCATCAAAACCTTGACACATTCTTCTTGGTGCTAGTTTCCCCATTTTTTTATGCAGCACATAAGGGGCCATCTCCTCCATCTACATACTGATCAGTCTGATTTTTTTTTTTTTTTTTTTAGAGACAGAGTCTCACTTTATAGCCCTCGGTAGATGCCATGGCATCACAACTCACAGCAACCTCCAGCTCTTGAGCTTAGGGGATTCTCTTGCCTCAGCCTCCCAAGTAGCTGGGACTACAGGTGCCTGCCACAACACCCAGCTATTTTTTGTTGCAGTTTGGCTGGAGTTGGGTTTGAACCCCAGTATATGGGGCCAGGACCGAACCCACTGAGCCACAGGTGCCACCCTGGTCAGTCTGATTTTGTCTACATCTATTCAGATATCAAAGGCTTGGCAAACCAAGGCATAAAGAATAGATAATCGGGCTCGGCACCTGTAGTTCAAGCGGCTAAGGCTCCAGCCATGTACACCAGAGTAGGCGGGTTTGAAGCCAGCCTGGGCCGGCCAAACAACAATGACAACTGCAACCAAAATATAGCTGGGTGTTGTGGCGAGCACCTGTAGTCCCAGGTACATGGGAGGCTGAGGCAAGAGAATTACTTAAGCCCAAGAGAGTTTGAGGGTGCTGTGAGCTGTGATGCTACAGCACTCTACCCAGGGCAACAGCTTGAGATTCTGTCTCAAAAAAAAAAAAAAAGAATAGGTAATCCACGATTTCAAAGTTTCAAAGTTCATTCCTGCCTTGACTAAGAGGACATTAGAGCCCCTTGACCTTGTTTTGTCCCCCAGCTACATTGGGTGACTGAGTCCTTGTCCTCATGTTTGTACCCTCATGTTTTTACCTATAGTAGGTAGAGACAAATTGCCTTCATTGTCTAAGGAAATAGGAGATGTTAATGAAAGAAAATGAATACAGGTCTGTCAGGTGGCTTATGCCTGTAATCCAAGCACTCTGGGAGGCTAAGGCAGATGGATTGCCTGAGCTCACAGGTTTGAGATCAGCCTGAGCAAGAGCAAGACCCTGTCTCTAAAAATAGCTGGATTAGTAGTGGAGCATTTTGGTGGGCACCTGTAGTCCCAGCTACTGGGAGGCTCAGGCAGGAAAATCACTTAAGCCCAAGAGTTTGAGGTTGCTGTGAGCTGTGATGCCATGGCACTCTACCAAGGGCCACAAAGTGAGACTCTGCCACAAAAATAAATAAATAAATAAATTTAAAAATAGCTGGGTGGCGCCTGTGGCTCAGTGAGTAGAGTGCTGGCCCCATATACTGAGGGTGGTGGGTTCAAACCCAGCCCCTGCCAAACTGCAATAAAAAAAAATAGCCGGGTGTATGGCAGATGCCTGTAGTCCCAGCTACTTGGGAGGATGAGGCAAGAGAATCGCCTAAGCCCAGGAGTTGGAGGTTGCTGTGAGCTGTGACGCCCCGGCACTCTACCGAGGGCAATAAAGTAAGACTCTGTCTCTAAAAAAAAAAATTAAAAATAGCTGGGTGTTGTGGTATGGGTATGTGAGCTGTGACACCAGGGCACTCTACTGAGGGTGACAAACAAAGTAAGACTCTGTCTCAAAAAAAAAAAAAAAAGAAAGAAAGAAAGAAAAAGAAAAAGAAACTGAACACAGACCAGGAGTCAGGGGACCTAACCAGGACAGACTGGCTTTTCCATAACTCCCTGGTTGAATTACTTATCCTCTTTAATGAGAGTTGAGGCAGTCCTTCTGCAGGTACAATTGCCCCCACCTGCCCCAGTAGGTTGCCCAGGGGGGATCCTCACTCCTGGCATTTTGGGGAAGACAGGATATATTGACTTTTGCTCAAAGCAGCCTTGCATTTCATTTAACCACCAACATGTAAAGTGGCAGAAGATCCATACAGCCACAAGTGTTTCATACACTGATAAGCGCTTTGCAGTGTATGAAACACTTCAACATCAATGCTCTTTTCCCAGTTTCATGGTCACAACTCTGTGGGTCAGGTGAGGTCCTCCTAATTTTACAAATGAGGAAATGGACTCAGAAGTGTAAAGGGACTGCCGAAAACCACAGAGTGTGGTGGACCTCAGGCTGGCTATTTCTACTACTACACTAAAAGCCATTCTAATGCTTTAGAGCTTTTATATCTCTCCTTTTACTTTATTCTCACAACAATCCTGTGTGGACAACAACCCCGCAAAGGAGAATCACCAGTTCAGGGAGGAGAAATGACTTGCTTAAAGCCACACAGCACATTCCAAGCCCCAAGCTCCAAAGAGTGACGAGGAGGAAGGAGGGCTCAGTACCCGCCCGGCGGGCGAGTATCGGGGATGCTGCCCAGGACTCCATTGGGACACGTGGAGAGATCCAGGCCCCTCCCCCTGACCTTGTTCTCTGCCCGCCGGGAAGTAGGGAGCTGGGGGCGGGGGCGGGGGGGGGTGTTCAGCTAGTCCCTGGGACTGTTTCCATTTGGTGGCACGCCCTGGGGTGGGGCTTCTTTGGGAGATCAATGGCCTTGAACTCTGCGCTAAGGGGCCCCTGCCTGACAAAAGGCCCGGAGACTCGGAAGCCTCTGCGGGAGACGGATGGAAAGCTGAAAAAAGGAGCCCGAGGAACAGGGTGGGGGAGGAGGAAGAGCAGGACCAGTTCTTCCCCTGAGGGGACAGGGCCTTTGGAGCCGCTAGGAGGAATCCTTCCCAGCTCACAAACCCGGGAAGGCAGTAAACCCCAGGGGCGGAGCGGCCCCGCCCACCTTCTCTAGGGCGGGGTGGGAGAGACAGCCAGGACCAGGCCCAGATTTTGTGCCTAAGGAGTCTGGACTTCCCTGCCACCTCGAGGAGCAACCGAGAGCCTCCCTTACAGGGCAAGGTCCCTGGGAGGCCCGCGCTTTCTCTGAAAGTGAAAGAAGTGGGTGGGGGGCGCGGCCTAGGCGGGGCCGAGGCGGGCAACCGCGCAGGCTCCGCCCCGGGGCAGTCTCAAGCCGGGGGCGCCTAGCGACTCCAGCACCCGCGGCGCCGCGGGCTGGTGGGTTTAGCTGCTGCGCCAGTGCAGGGAAATGACCCTGCCTGGGGGCCCGACGGGCATGGCACGGCCAGGGGGCGCGGGCCCCTGCAGCCCGGGGCTGGAGCGGGCCCCGCGCCGGAGTGTCGGGGAGCTGCGCCTGCTCTTCGAGGCGCGCTGCGCCGCGGTTGCTGCTGCAGCAGCTGCAGGGGACCCCCGGGCCCGCGGGGCCAAGCGGCGTGGGGGGAAAGTCCCTAACGGGCTCCCGCGGGCTCCCCCAGCCCCGGTGATCCCTCAGCTGACGGTGACAGCCGAGGAGCCCGACGTACCCCCGCCCAGCACTGGGCCGCCTGAGCCCGAGGGTGACTGTCTCCCGGCAGTGGGCTCTTTGCACCTGCAGCAACCTCGCCGCCTTTCCACCTCGTCGCTTTCCTCCACTGGTTCCTCGTCGTTACTCGAGGACTCGGAGGACGACCTGCTGAGCGACAGCGAGAGCAGGAGTCGCGGCAACGTGCAGCTGGAAGCGGGCGAGGACGTGGGTCAGGTAGGGGCCGCGGGGGCGGGGCCAGCGCTGGGCGCGGGGGCTGCGCACTGGGGATCCGGCTTGGAGCTCTCAGAGGACCGACTCCTGTCCCACGGTCCCTCCGCGAAGGGTCAGATTCTTACTGTTTAAAATAAGTATAGAGGTCTCAGGGGTCGTCCTCTCTCCTTGGCAATTCTCCCCCACCCCGTTCCGGCTTCTTAAGCGGGTCTCGCTTAAGCACTCTGGGGCGTCTAGTGAGGGTGAAGAGTGCACTACCGGCCACCAGGACTAGGCGAAGCTGGGGGAGCGTACCTTGGAGGCTGTGAGGTACGACTGGAGGAATCGGAGGGGCTCAACCTTACCCAGTGAACCCTCGGAGAGAGGGGGGCAAAGGAGTGTTTCCCTCGCTCCCCGCCCCCTCTCCACTGCCGCGGCCCCACCCCCGCCGTTGCCACGGTTTCCCTCTCCTGAGTGGGAGTGGAGAGGAGCTCCAGGCTCTGCTCAGGAGCCGCAGCCGTCTGCTCTCGGCGCCCGCACGAGGCGTGGACACAGGGAAGGGAGGGGAGCAGGACTCAGCCCACCTAGTGTAGCCTCGCACCCCCACAGTCTCCTTGGCTTGCTGCTCCTAAGCGTAGCCAGGGAGAAGGTAAACTGAGATTGAAAGGGAGCGTAATCAGCCTGCTAGTCTCTGTCTCTGGTAGCCTGGATGTTCTAAGGCAAGAGTTGTACCTCGGAAAACCCAGGCCAGGATGCGGTGAAGTCATTCCAGGCGCCCGGCAATTATGGGTGTGGGCTCCCAGGACAGCCTTCTTGTCCCCCTCCTTTTAACCAAGGCCAAATACCTTAAATAACTGCCCTCGGTCAGCGCTAAGGACTTGCTCTAGATCCACGTTACGCAAGTGTCCCTGAAGCAAAGAGAGAGGCGAGGGGCACCCTGCGGCCTCTGGTATCTCCAAGCCTGCCCGGTAGCCTGGGTCGGAACGACCGGGGTGTGAGAACCGCTGCAGGGAGAGCGCTGGGGCTCGGCCTGGGCCTTATGGGCCCGGGCTTTCGCCGCACACTCGGATTGTCCAAGGCGGAGGAGACACTGTATCGACTTGCGGTGGCTCCATAACTCTGACTCCCCTGAGATTTACATTACCCAGTGGACCCTGGAGTTTGACACAGAGGGGAAAGTGATTGTGGTGGGCGCCTGTAGTCCCAGCTAGCGGGAGGCCGAGGCAAGAGAATCGCCTAAGCCCAGGAGTTAGAGGTTGCTGTGAGCTGTGATGTCACCGCACTCTAAGGAGGGCGATAAAGTGAGACTCTGTCTCTTAAGAAAAAAAAAAAAAGAGGAGAGTGAAAGCAGGAACACCCCCGACCCCCGCCTCCAGGTGTAGGTAGGATGCAGGGGCTCAGTCATGAGCTTGCAGCCTTCCTCTTTCCTGCCCCGACTGGTCAGGGTACCCCTGACCCACGATCATTTCTGGAGCAGCTCTGGCTTATGTAGTGGGCAGATGCCGCGGAGGGGTTCCCAAGACAGTGGAACGTGCGGCAGCAAGAGCACTCCTCCCACTCTTGGTCGGGAAAACTTGCGCGTTAGCACTAGGTGGGCTGCTCCCCCGCTCCAATCTCTGACAGCTGAGAAGCGCTAGCAGGCTAGCGGTGCGGCGAGTGGGGGCCCTGAGGGCGCGGGCACGCCCCGCTTCCCTCTTCCGCCCGCAGAGACCTGGCGGAGTGCCTGGGGGAGGGACTAAGCGAGGAAGAGGTCCCGCGGCTCAAGCCTGAGTGCAGTGTAGACAATCCCCGCTGAGGTCAAGACAGCCTCAGCTGTGTTCTGGGCGTCTTCGGTCCGCCTCTTCCACCCGACCCTACTGTCTTCCGGAGCCGCCGGGAGCTGGTGCAGATGGCCACTGAGGGCCTTTCCAGCTCCGACCCTGGATCTTCCCAACCCCCAGCCCGCCAGGGCCTCCCCGAAGGCAAACAGCCACGGCGGCGGCAGATAAGCCAGGGGCTGTTGACAGAGGCTGCCTGAGTCCTCGTGGAAGGGCCTGGAGCGGACTTTGCCTCTGGTTGTGCCAGAGCAACACAGCCCTCCACCCAGGCCGCCTTTAGGGCTTCCCCGGGCAGGAAGCAGAGCCGGTCCTGCCAACTGTGAAGGATGCACCTGAGAGAATGGTAATAAGACCCAACTCCAGGACTCCCTCCCTACCAATCCTGCATTCAGGCCTAGGCAGAAGGAGGTCAGGGAAAGCCATGCCTACCTCTGCCCAGGACATACATCTTCCCCTTCTCCTCCTAGGAGCCTGCCCAGAACTGGGTAGTTGGGACCAGGCAGCCTCACTTCTTACAGGGGCCTTTCCCCTGGTAGAAGGAGAAACTGTGAGCTGGGAAACATGAACAAGCCAGGAGAATAGTAGGAAACCTGTCTGTCCCCAAGGGCAGCTCCCAATACTCTAAGGCCTTGCCTGCCTCCTAAAACAATAGCTGGGTATTGGTCTAACAGAAGAGAGGGTGTTTGGCTCCTGATCATCTGGTTTTCTTTTCTCAGTGCTCCAGGATAGGTAAGGAGACCTGGATGACATCCCCTCCTGGACTCAGAATTCCCACACATCACTTTCCACTAATTATAGAGCAGAATTTAGGTTAACAGACTTCCTTTTTAAAAAGCAAATGCCCATGGGAAGGTGAAGTCGTGGGTCACTTATACCTTAGTGCAAATCATTTTATAAATTTAAACTGATTGCTCCACCACCACCACCACCACAGGGAGTGCTAGTTTGGTAGTGCAATTAGAACATGGGGAGGGTGTTGGGCTGGTAGAGCTTCAACTAGAGACTGGGTGAGTGGAAGCAGGCAGCAGGGGTGAGTACCAAAGGTGCAAAGGGTCTGCTATGGCAGGAGATGTGATGAGTCTCTGGTATAATATAAAAAGCAGGTGTTCTCAGGACTTATACGTGGAGTGTAAACAAAGGAGGATCTGAGGCTAGTATCCAGCCAAGCCTTGCGCAAGGAGAGATATGACCTGTTTAGCCCTAGGAGTAAGGAATTACTAGAGGGTCCTCCTGTGACTTCATCAAAGACTGTCATATGGTCAGCTCTCCTAGCTTTTGCCCAAGACATCCAGGTATCCTCTGGCTGTCTTGGTTTCCCAGAGAGAACACCTTCATGGAGGAAAAGCCGTGACTTTGGGGCCCCTTGGCAGCTAGATTTTTAGCCTGTAACATAATAAAAGCTTTCTGATTTCTATACAATAAAAGTCTCACCTGCTCAAAAATATCTTCCCTGCTGTTGTTAATGTGCCAGAATCCCCACCCACCCTCCAAAGAATTATTTTTCAGGAGCCTTTTTGGATACATTCATTTTTAAATACATTATGTTCCCTGGGGGAGGTATCCTCTAAGATGGAAGATGGCAGTGAGTTGAGTTTCATGACACATCAATTCCTTCCATGCTTGACCATATCCATCACTGGGAACAGGGCTAAACCCTGCCACAGCCACCTCCTGAGCTCAATGAGATAAGAAAGCCCTTATGACCTGCTGGCTAGACCCGGCCTTAGTTGCTACTGCTGTTGGCTCATATGAGATGCATAAAACCTCGGTGGGGAGAGTAGGTGCTGTCCCCATTTTACCTCAGCTTGGGAGTAAGTCAATGTGGCATTCAGATACCAATCCAATCCTCTTCCCCCAGGACTGCCTTCCACCTTCCAGCTCCCTTCACTGCTTCCACATCATTCTAGAAGGAAGGATGGTGCAGTTCTCTCACCCCACCTAAACCAAAGCTCATTCCCTTTTCTATTGGGGAACTAGATGTATCCTCTTACTAAGTCCATTCAGACTTATGGACTGACTTTACTATGTTCATTCCAGACTTATGACTGAAAA
The DNA here is from genome assembly GCA_963574575.1 of Galagoides demidoff. Classification (NCBI taxonomy): domain Eukaryota; kingdom Metazoa; phylum Chordata; class Mammalia; order Primates; family Galagidae; genus Galagoides; species Galagoides demidoff. The sequence goes on along the minus strand of CAUYQV010172927.1, from coordinate 1,774 downwards.
TCATTTCCCTTGTACAAAATGCTATTCATGGATTATCCCAATTGACTCCCCAAAGGGAAGTAGGGTGGTACCATGAACTTTGGAACCTGCTAATGCAAGAGAGCTTTAGCCAGAGTTTGGGAGGCTGGAGGCAGAGAGTGAGGGGATGCTAACTCCTCTGAACCTTGACTTCTTTCTGCAAAATGGAGTAATAATACACCTCATACACTTGCTGTGTGTGTGTATCATGATCATGGTTCCTCAAACTGCATGTGAAAGAAGGGGAATCACATGGTACTTCTGAATATAATGGTACGTACATCATCTTCCTGGAATTTTACTTGAGGATTTGGAGGTGGAGAGTTTTATAATAAAACTTGGATTTATTATGCAGCAGAATGCAAACCTTGTATGTATTTAAAGATTTTAGAAAGGAGTTTTGAAAGTGATGTCATGCTTCTAGTGGGTTGCTTCTGGCTACACCCCCAGATCTGCAGGGATAGGACATGTGATCACACCCTAGCATGCCATGTAAGGACTTCAGTAGGAAAGTGGGAGCAGTGCAATCTGATGGGAGGTGAGAAAGTGCCTGGCATGAAATAGGCAGTCAGTAAATTGTGCCTTGTGTTATGGCAGCAGCTACATCCTCCCAGAGGAAACAGGTCTACACAGATGAGAGTACTCAAGTTGGGGTTCACTCAGCTAAAAAGTGACAGGACCAGGACTGGAATCAACTGCTGACTCCCCACCTGTGCTCCATCACAGCCTCCATCACCTCCGCATGGGAAAGGGCTATATGGTGGGCAGCCTTCCTCTACTTAGGACATCTCAGTTCTACTTCTCCCTCTTAGAACTCCCTCCTGTCAAAGAAGCTGGTTCCTGGGTTCTAGTCCTATGGGGGCACACATGCATAATTCCTCTAAAAAGCTAGTACCCCCTAGGAGGAGACAGCAGACACACCATCTGGGTGAGCAAACCTGTGTACTTCAGAGAACAGACACACAAAAGCTGAGTTTGAGGTAAGAAGATAAAGGTTCTGAGTTTAAGATGCTCTCAGCATTAGGTGGAGGCCAGGTGCAATGGTCATGAGGCAAAGGATACATCAGAACAAGAGAAAAAAAATCTACATTTTGCTCTCAGTTTTGTCTAAGATAATAGGCCCTTAGTTTTGCATCTATTTTCTAGTGCTTAGGATCCTGGATCTAGATTAAAACAAAAGCTGCCTTTGGCCTTGCCGACTAGTGAGGTGTGCACCAAATCCAAGGACAGCAAGAGGATCTTGGGGAGCCCCAAACCATTCTTTCTCCAGATCCTACCAGGCTGGCCTCCCTTCTCTGAGCCTGTGTAAACTATGTATTTGCCTCCCTAAATGAGAGGAACCAAGGTCCCAGTGATCTAGGTTGTCTAGCTTATGGTTCATGCCATGGAATGAGATTGGGGAGCTAAGTGCCTGTCACACTCAAGCCCCATTTATCAATCATAACAGTCCCGTAAGGGTAGTTATTTCCCCATTTTATAGATGAAAAAACTGATGCACAGCAGTTTGTTTCTCAGGCCCCAGAAGATCCCTAGGCACTAATAGAAATGCTAATTTTTTGGCCCCATCCTAACTAGACCTACAGAATTTCCCTGCAGTAGACAGGAGACTCTGCCTTTTTTTTTTTTTTTTTGAGACGGAGCCTCAAGCTATCCCCCTGGGTAGAGTGCCATGGCATCACAGCTCATAGCAACCTCCAACTCCTGGGCTCAAGTGAGTCACCTGCCTCTGCCTCCCAAGTAGCTGGGACCACAGGTG